>CATNWG010000033.1:0-69979 GCA_951329385.1 Polia nebulosa | reverse complement strand
TCGATGGTTTGGTTAGGTTAGGTTAGGTTAGTTAGGTTAGGTTAGGTTAGCAAGCTCTTTCGAAACGTAAAAAAAAAGCAATTTTTTGACGTTTCGTGAGAGCTAGGCTCACGTGTGGGGTGTCAAAAGATGCGTCTCCGCGCGGGTTAACTAAATGAACTGGAATAAAAATTTCAACGAAACAAAAATTTTGCACAGTGGGCCAAAAACCAGTTTCTTACATAAAGCTGCGATGGTCAATTTTTATAGTCGGGATAGCAGGAGCTAACCTGCATTATAATTAACATGCAAAAAACTAGGTAAAAAAAGCTCTCCTGGAGGCAGAAATATCGATGGTTTGGTTAGGTTAGGTTAGTTAGGTTAGGTTAGGTTAGCAAGCTCTTTCGAAACGTAAAAAAAAGCAATTTTTTGACGTTTCGTGAGAGCTAGGCTCACGTGTGGGGTGTCAAAAGATGCGTCTCCGCGCGGGTTAACTAAATGAACTGGAATAAAAATTTCAACGAAACAAAAATTTTGCACAGTGGGCCAAAAACCAGTTTCTAACATAAAGCTGCGATGGTCAATTTTTATAGTCGGGATAGCAGGAGCTAACCTGCATTATAATTAATATGCAAAAAACTAGGTAAAAAAAGCTCTCCTGGAGGCAGAAATATCGATGGTTTGGTTAGGTTAGGTTAGGTTAGTTAGGTTAGGTTAGGTTAGCAAGCTCTTTCGAAACGTAAAAAAAAAGCAATTTTTTGACGTTTCGTGAGAGCTAGGCTCACGTGTGGGGTGTCGAAAGATGCGTCTCCGCGCGGGTTAACTAAATGAACTGGAATAAAAATTTCAACGAAACAAAAATTTTGCACAGTGGGCCAAAAACCAGTTTCTAACATAAAGCTGCGATGGTCAATTTTTATAGTCGGGATAGCAGGAGCTAACCTGCATTATAATTAATATGCAAAAAACTAGGTAAAAAAAGCTCTCCTGGAGGCAGAAATATCGATGGTTTGGTTAGGTTAGGTTAGGTTAGTTAGGTTAGGTTAGGTTAGCAAGCTCTTTCGAAACGTAAAAAAAAAGCAATTTTTTGACGTTTCGTGAGAGCTAGGCTCACGTGTGGGGTGTCAAAAGATGCGTCTCCGCGCGGGTTAACTAAATGAACTGGAATAAAAATTTCAACGAAACAAAAATTTTGCACAGTGGGCCAAAAACCAGTTTCTAACATAAAGCTGCGATGGTCAATTTTTATAGTCGGGATAGCAGGAGCTAACCTGCATTATAATTAATATGCAAAAAACTAGGTAAAAAAAGCTCTCCTGGAGGCAGAAATATCGATGGTTTGGTTAGGTTAGGTTAGGTTAGTTAGGTTAGGTTAGGTTAGCAAGCTCTTTCGAAACGTAAAAAAAAAGCAATTTTTTGACGTTTCGTGAGAGCTAGGCTCACGTGTGGGGTGTCAAAAGATGCGTCTCCGCGCGGGTTAACTAAATGAACTGGAATAAAAATTTCAACGAAACAAAAATTTTGCACAGTGGGCCAAAAACCAGTTTCTAACATAAAGCTGCGATGGTCAATTTTTATAGTCGGGATAGCAGGAGCTAACCTGCATTATAATTAATATGCAAAAAACTAGGTAAAAAAAGCTCTCCTGGAGGCAGAAATATCGATGGTTTGGTTAGGTTAGGTTAGGTTAGGTTAGGTTAGGTTAGCAAGCTCTTTCGAAACGTAAAAAAAAAGCAATTTTTTGACGTTTCGTGAGAGCTAGGCTCACGTGTGGGGTGTCAAAAGATGCGTCTCCGCGCGGGTTAACTAAATGAACTGGAATAAAAATTTCAACGAAACAAAAATTTTGCACAGTGGGCCAAAAACCAGTTTCTAACATAAAGCTGCGATGGTCAATTTTTATAGTCGGGATAGCAGGAGCTAACCTGCATTATAATTAATATGCAAAAAACTAGGTAAAAAAAGCTCTCCTGGAGGCAGAAATATCGATGGTTTGGTTAGGTTAGGTTAGGTTAGTTAGGTTAGGTTAGGTTAGCAAGCTCTTTCGAAACGTAAAAAAAAAGCAATTTTTTGACGTTTCGTGAGAGCTAGGCTCACGTGTGGGGTGTCAAAAGATGCGTCTCCGCGCGGGTTAACTAAATGAACTGGAATAAAAATTTCAACGAAACAAAAATTTTGCACAGTGGGCCAAAAACCAGTTTCTAACATAAAGCTGCGATGGTCAATTTTTATAGTCGGGATAGCAGGAGCTAACCTGCATTATAATTAATATGCAAAAAACTAGGTAAAAAAAGCTCTCCTGGAGGCAGAAATATCGATGGTTTGGTTAGGTTAGGTTAGTTAGGTTAGGTTAGGTTAGCAAGCTCTTTCGAAACGTAAAAAAAAAGCAATTTTTTGACGTTTCGTGAGAGCTAGGCTCACGTGTGGGGTGTCAAAAGATGCGTCTCCGCGCGGGTTAACTAAATGAACTGGAATAAAAATTTCAACGAAACAAAAATTTTGCACAGTGGGCCAAAAACCAGTTTCTAACATAAAGCTGCGATGGTCAATTTTTATAGTCGGGATAGCAGGAGCTAACCTGCATTATAATTAATATGCAAAAAACTAGGTAAAAAAAGCTCTCCTGGAGGCAGAAATATCGATGGTTTGGTTAGGTTAGGTTAGGTTAGTTAGGTTAGGTTAGGTTAGCAAGCTCTTTCGAAACGTAAAAAAAAAGCAATTTTTTGACGTTTCGTGAGAGCTAGGCTCACGTGTGGGGTGTCAAAAGATGCGTCTCCGCGCGGGTTAACTAAATGAACTGGAATAAAAATTTCAACGAAACAAAAATTTTGCACAGTGGGCCAAAAACCAGTTTCTAACATAAAGCTGCGATGGTCAATTTTTATAGTCGGGATAGCAGGAGCTAACCTGCATTATAATTAATATGCAAAAAACTAGGTAAAAAAAGCTCTCCTGGAGGCAGAAATATCGATGGTTTGGTTAGGTTAGGTTAGGTTAGTTAGGTTAGGTTAGGTTAGCAAGCTCTTTCGAAACGTAAAAAAAAAGCAATTTTTTGACGTTTCGTGAGAGCTAGGCTCACGTGTGGGGTGTCAAAAGATGCGTCTCCGCGCGGGTTAACTAAATGAACTGGAATAAAAATTTCAACGAAACAAAAATTTTGCACAGTGGGCCAAAAACCAGTTTCTAACATAAAGCTGCGATGGTCAATTTTTATAGTCGGGATAGCAGGAGCTAACCTGCATTATAATTAATATGCAAAAAACTAGGTAAAAAAAGCTCTCCTGGAGGCAGAAATATCGATGGTTTGGTTAGGTTAGGTTAGGTTAGTTAGGTTAGGTTAGGTTAGCAAGCTCTTTCGAAACGTAAAAAAAAAGCAATTTTTTGACGTTTCGTGAGAGCTAGGCTCACGTGTGGGGTGTCAAAAGATGCGTCTCCGCGCGGGTTAACTAAATGAACTGGAATAAAAATTTCAACGAAACAAAAATTTTGCACAGTGGGCCAAAAACCAGTTTCTAACATAAAGCTGCGATGGTCAATTTTTATAGTCGGGATAGCAGGAGCTAACCTGCATTATAATTAATATGCAAAAAACTAGGTAAAAAAAGCTCTCCTGGAGGCAGAAATATCGATGGTTTGGTTAGGTTAGGTTAGGTTAGTTAGGTTAGGTTAGGTTAGCAAGCTCTTTCGAAACGTAAAAAAAAAGCAATTTTTTGACGTTTCGTGAGAGCTAGGCTCACGTGTGGGGTGTCAAAAGATGCGTCTCCGCGCGGGTTAACTAAATGAACTGGAATAAAAATTTCAACGAAACAAAAATTTTGCACAGTGGGCCAAAAACCAGTTTCTAACATAAAGCTGCGATGGTCAATTTTTATAGTCGGGATAGCAGGAGCTAACCTGCATTATAATTAATATGCAAAAAACTAGGTAAAAAAAGCTCTCCTGGAGGCAGAAATATCGATGGTTTGGTTAGGTTAGGTTAGGTTAGTTAGGTTAGGTTAGGTTAGCAAGCTCTTTCGAAACGTAAAAAAAAAGCAATTTTTTGACGTTTCGTGAGAGCTAGGCTCACGTGTGGGGTGTCAAAAGATGCGTCTCCGCGCGGGTTAACTAAATGAACTGGAATAAAAATTTCAACGAAACAAAAATTTTGCACAGTGGGCCAAAAACCAGTTTCTAACATAAAGCTGCGATGGTCAATTTTTATAGTCGGGATAGCAGGAGCTAACCTGCATTATAATTAATATGCAAAAAACTAGGTAAAAAAAGCTCTCCTGGAGGCAGAAATATCGATGGTTTGGTTAGGTTAGGTTAGGTTAGTTAGGTTAGGTTAGGTTAGCAAGCTCTTTCGAAACGTAAAAAAAAAGCAATTTTTTGACGTTTCGTGAGAGCTAGGCTCACGTGTGGGGTGTCAAAAGATGCGTCTCCGCGCGGGTTAACTAAATGAACTGGAATAAAAATTTCAACGAAACAAAAATTTTGCACAGTGGGCCAAAAACCAGTTTCTAACATAAAGCTGCGATGGTCAATTTTTATAGTCGGGATAGCAGGAGCTAACCTGCATTATAATTAATATGCAAAAAACTAGGTAAAAAAAGCTCTCCTGGAGGCAGAAATATCGATGGTTTGGTTAGGTTAGGTTAGGTTAGTTAGGTTAGGTTAGGTTAGCAAGCTCTTTCGAAACGTAAAAAAAAAGCAATTTTTTGACGTTTCGTGAGAGCTAGGCTCACGTGTGGGGTGTCAAAAGATGCGTCTCCGCGCGGGTTAACTAAATGAACTGGAATAAAAATTTCAACGAAACAAAAATTTTGCACAGTGGGCCAAAAACCAGTTTCTAACATAAAGCTGCGATGGTCAATTTTTATAGTCGGGATAGCAGGAGCTAACCTGCATTATAATTAATATGCAAAAAACTAGGTAAAAAAAGCTCTCCTGGAGGCAGAAATATCGATGGTTTGGTTAGGTTAGGTTAGGTTAGTTAGGTTAGGTTAGGTTAGCAAGCTCTTTCGAAACGTAAAAAAAAAGCAATTTTTTGACGTTTCGTGAGAGCTAGGCTCACGTGTGGGGTGTCAAAAGATGCGTCTCCGCGCGGGTTAACTAAATGAACTGGAATAAAAATTTCAACGAAACAAAAATTTTGCACAGTGGGCCAAAAACCAGTTTCTAACATAAAGCTGCGATGGTCAATTTTTATAGTCGGGATAGCAGGAGCTAACCTGCATTATAATTAATATGCAAAAAACTAGGTAAAAAAAGCTCTCCTGGAGGCAGAAATATCGATGGTTTGGTTAGGTTAGGTTAGGTTAGTTAGGTTAGGTTAGGTTAGCAAGCTCTTTCGAAACGTAAAAAAAAAGCAATTTTTTGACGTTTCGTGAGAGCTAGGCTCACGTGTGGGGTGTCAAAAGATGCGTCTCCGCGCGGGTTAACTAAATGAACTGGAATAAAAATTTCAACGAAACAAAAATTTTGCACAGTGGGCCAAAAACCAGTTTCTAACATAAAGCTGCGATGGTCAATTTTTATAGTCGGGATAGCAGGAGCTAACCTGCATTATAATTAATATGCAAAAAACTAGGTAAAAAAAGCTCTCCTGGAGGCAGAAATATCGATGGTTTGGTTAGGTTAGGTTAGGTTAGTTAGGTTAGGTTAGGTTAGCAAGCTCTTTCGAAACGTAAAAAAAAAGCAATTTTTTGACGTTTCGTGAGAGCTAGGCTCACGTGTGGGGTGTCAAAAGATGCGTCTCCGCGCGGGTTAACTAAATGAACTGGAATAAAAATTTCAACGAAACAAAAATTTTGCACAGTGGGCCAAAAACCAGTTTCTAACATAAAGCTGCGATGGTCAATTTTTATAGTCGGGATAGCAGGAGCTAACCTGCATTATAATTAATATGCAAAAAACTAGGTAAAAAAAGCTCTCCTGGAGGCAGAAATATCGATGGTTTGGTTAGGTTAGGTTAGGTTAGTTAGGTTAGGTTAGGTTAGCAAGCTCTTTCGAAACGTAAAAAAAAAGCAATTTTTTGACGTTTCGTGAGAGCTAGGCTCACGTGTGGGGTGTCAAAAGATGCGTCTCCGCGCGGGTTAACTAAATGAACTGGAATAAAAATTTCAACGAAACAAAAATTTTGCACAGTGGGCCAAAAACCAGTTTCTAACATAAAGCTGCGATGGTCAATTTTTATAGTCGGGATAGCAGGAGCTAACCTGCATTATAATTAATATGCAAAAAACTAGGTAAAAAAAGCTCTCCTGGAGGCAGAAATATCGATGGTTTGGTTAGGTTAGGTTAGGTTAGTTAGGTTAGGTTAGGTTAGCAAGCTCTTTCGAAACGTAAAAAAAAAGCAATTTTTTGACGTTTCGTGAGAGCTAGGCTCACGTGTGGGGTGTCAAAAGATGCGTCTCCGCGCGGGTTAACTAAATGAACTGGAATAAAAATTTCAACGAAACAAAAATTTTGCACAGTGGGCCAAAAACCAGTTTCTAACATAAAGCTGCGATGGTCAATTTTTATAGTCGGGATAGCAGGAGCTAACCTGCATTATAATTAATATGCAAAAAACTAGGTAAAAAAAGCTCTCCTGGAGGCAGAAATATCGATGGTTTGGTTAGGTTAGGTTAGGTTAGTTAGGTTAGGTTAGGTTAGCAAGCTCTTTCGAAACGTAAAAAAAAGCAATTTTTTGACGTTTCGTGAGAGCTAGGCTCACGTGTGGGGTGTCAAAAGATGCGTCTCCGCGCGGGTTAACTAAATGAACTGGAATAAAAATTTCAACGAAACAAAAATTTTGCACAGTGGGCCAAAAACCAGTTTCTAACATAAAGCTGCGATGGTCAATTTTTATAGTCGGGATAGCAGGAGCTAACCTGCATTATAATTAATATGCAAAAAACTAGGTAAAAAAAGCTCTCCTGGAGGCAGAAATATCGATGGTTTGGTTAGGTTAGGTTAGGTAGTTAGTTAGGTTAGGTTAGGTTAGCAAGCTCTTTCGAAACGTAAAAAAAAAGCAATTTTTTGACGTTTCGTGAGAGCTAGGCTCACGTGTGGGGTGTCAAAAGATGCGTCTCCGCGCGGGTTAACTAAATGAACTGGAATAAAAATTTCAACGAAACAAAAATTTTGCACAGTGGGCCAAAAACCAGTTTCTAACATAAAGCTGCGATGGTCAATTTTTATAGTCGGGATAGCAGGAGCTAACCTGCATTATAATTAATATGCAAAAAACTAGGTAAAAAAAGCTCTCCTGGAGGCAGAAATATCGATGGTTTGGTTAGGTTAGGTTAGGTTAGTTAGGTTAGGTTAGGTTAGCAAGCTCTTTCGAAACGTAAAAAAAAAGCAATTTTTTGACGTTTCGTGAGAGCTAGGCTCACGTGTGGGGTGTCAAAAGATGCGTCTCCGCGCGGGTTAACTAAATGAACTGGAATAAAAATTTCAACGAAACAAAAATTTTGCACAGTGGGCCAAAAACCAGTTTCTAACATAAAGCTGCGATGGTCAATTTTTATAGTCGGGATAGCAGGAGCTAACCTGCATTATAATTAATATGCAAAAAACTAGGTAAAAAAAGCTCTCCTGGAGGCAGAAATATCGATGGTTTGGTTAGGTTAGGTTAGGTTAGTTAGGTTAGGTTAGGTTAGCAAGCTCTTTCGAAACGTAAAAAAAAAGCAATTTTTTGACGTTTCGTGAGAGCTAGGCTCACGTGTGGGGTGTCAAAAGATGCGTCTCCGCGCGGGTTAACTAAATGAACTGGAATAAAAATTTCAACGAAACAAAAATTTTGCACAGTGGGCCAAAAACCAGTTTCTAACATAAAGCTGCGATGGTCAATTTTTATAGTCGGGATAGCAGGAGCTAACCTGCATTATAATTAATATGCAAAAAACTAGGTAAAAAAAGCTCTCCTGGAGGCAGAAATATCGATGGTTTGGTTAGGTTAGGTTAGGTTAGTTAGGTTAGGTTAGCAAGCTCTTTCGAAACGTAAAAAAAAAGCAATTTTTTGACGTTTCGTGAGAGCTAGGCTCACGTGTGGGGTGTCAAAAGATGCGTCTCCGCGCGGGTTAACTAAATGAACTGGAATAAAAATTTCAACGAAACAAAAATTTTGCACAGTGGGCCAAAAACCAGTTTCTAACATAAAGCTGCGATGGTCAATTTTTATAGTCGGGATAGCAGGAGCTAACCTGCATTATAATTAATATGCAAAAAACTAGGTAAAAAAAGCTCTCCTGGAGGCAGAAATATCGATGGTTTGGTTAGGTTAGGTTAGGTTAGTTAGGTTAGGTAGGTTAGCAAGCTCTTTCGAAACGTAAAAAAAAAGCAATTTTTTGACGTTTCGTGAGAGCTAGGCTCACGTGTGGGGTGTCAAAAGATGCGTCTCCGCGCGGGTTAACTAAATGAACTGGAATAAAAATTTCAACGAAACAAAAATTTTGCACAGTGGGCCAAAAACCAGTTTCTAACATAAAGCTGCGATGGTCAATTTTTATAGTCGGGATAGCAGGAGCTAACCTGCATTATAATTAATATGCAAAAAACTAGGTAAAAAAAGCTCTCCTGGAGGCAGAAATATCGATGGTTTGGTTAGGTTAGGTTAGGTTAGTTAGGTTAGGTTAGGTTAGCAAGCTCTTTCGAAACGTAAAAAAAAAGCAATTTTTTGACGTTTCGTGAGAGCTAGGCTCACGTGTGGGGTGTCAAAAGATGCGTCTCCGCGCGGGTTAACTAAATGAACTGGAATAAAAATTTCAACGAAACAAAAATTTTGCACAGTGGGCCAAAAACCAGTTTCTAACATAAAGCTGCGATGGTCAATTTTTATAGTCGGGATAGCAGGAGCTAACCTGCATTATAATTAATATGCAAAAAACTAGGTAAAAAAAGCTCTCCTGGAGGCAGAAATATCGATGGTTTGGTTAGGTTAGGTTAGGTTAGTTAGGTTAGGTTAGCAAGCTCTTTCGAAACGTAAAAAAAAAGCAATTTTTTGACGTTTCGTGAGAGCTAGGCTCACGTGTGGGGTGTCAAAAGATGCGTCTCCGCGCGGGTTAACTAAATGAACTGGAATAAAAATTTCAACGAAACAAAAATTTTGCACAGTGGGCCAAAAACCAGTTTCTAACATAAAGCTGCGATGGTCAATTTTTATAGTCGGGATAGCAGGAGCTAACCTGCATTATAATTAATATGCAAAAAACTAGGTAAAAAAAGCTCTCCTGGAGGCAGAAATATCGATGGTTTGGTTAGGTTAGGTTAGGTTAGTTAGGTTAGGTTAGGTTAGCAAGCTCTTTCGAAACGTAAAAAAAAAGCAATTTTTTGACGTTTCGTGAGAGCTAGGCTCACGTGTGGGGTGTCAAAAGATGCGTCTCCGCGCGGGTTAACTAAATGAACTGGAATAAAAATTTCAACGAAACAAAAATTTTGCACAGTGGGCCAAAAACCAGTTTCTAACATAAAGCTGCGATGGTCAATTTTTATAGTCGGGATAGCAGGAGCTAACCTGCATTATAATTAATATGCAAAAAACTAGGTAAAAAAAGCTCTCCTGGAGGCAGAAATATCGATGGTTTGGTTAGGTTAGGTTAGGTTAGTTAGGTTAGGTTAGGTTAGCAAGCTCTTTCGAAACGTAAAAAAAAAGCAATTTTTTGACGTTTCGTGAGAGCTAGGCTCACGTGTGGGGTGTCAAAAGATGCGTCTCCGCGCGGGTTAACTAAATGAACTGGAATAAAAATTTCAACGAAACAAAAATTTTGCACAGTGGGCCAAAAACCAGTTTCTAACATAAAGCTGCGATGGTCAATTTTTATAGTCGGGATAGCAGGAGCTAACCTGCATTATAATTAATATGCAAAAAACTAGGTAAAAAAAGCTCTCCTGGAGGCAGAAATATCGATGGTTTGGTTAGGTTAGGTTAGGTTAGTTAGGTTAGGTTAGGTTAGCAAGCTCTTTCGAAACGTAAAAAAAAAGCAATTTTTTGACGTTTCGTGAGAGCTAGGCTCACGTGTGGGGTGTCAAAAGATGCGTCTCCGCGCGGGTTAACTAAATGAACTGGAATAAAAATTTCAACGAAACAAAAATTTTGCACAGTGGGCCAAAAACCAGTTTCTAACATAAAGCTGCGATGGTCAATTTTTATAGTCGGGATAGCAGGAGCTAACCTGCATTATAATTAATATGCAAAAAACTAGGTAAAAAAAGCTCTCCTGGAGGCAGAAATATCGATGGTTTGGTTAGGTTAGGTTAGGTTAGTTAGGTTAGGTTAGGTTAGCAAGCTCTTTCGAAACGTAAAAAAAAAGCAATTTTTTGACGTTTCGTGAGAGCTAGGCTCACGTGTGGGGTGTCAAAAGATGCGTCTCCGCGCGGGTTAACTAAATGAACTGGAATAAAAATTTCAACGAAACAAAAATTTTGCACAGTGGGCCAAAAACCAGTTTCTAACATAAAGCTGCGATGGTCAATTTTTATAGTCGGGATAGCAGGAGCTAACCTGCATTATAATTAATATGCAAAAAACTAGGTAAAAAAAGCTCTCCTGGAGGCAGAAATATCGATGGTTTGGTTAGGTTAGGTTAGGTTAGTTAGGTTAGGTTAGGTTAGCAAGCTCTTTCGAAACGTAAAAAAAAGCAATTTTTTGACGTTTCGTGAGAGCTAGGCTCACGTGTGGGGTGTCAAAAGATGCGTCTCCGCGCGGGTTAACTAAATGAACTGGAATAAAAATTTCAACGAAACAAAAATTTTGCACAGTGGGCCAAAAACCAGTTTCTAACATAAAGCTGCGATGGTCAATTTTTATAGTCGGGATAGCAGGAGCTAACCTGCATTATAATTAATATGCAAAAAACTAGGTAAAAAAAGCTCTCCTGGAGGCAGAAATATCGATGGTTTGGTTAGGTTAGGTTAGGTTAGTTAGGTTAGGTTAGGTTAGCAAGCTCTTTCGAAACGTAAAAAAAAGCAATTTTTTGACGTTTCGTGAGAGCTAGGCTCACGTGTGGGGTGTCAAAAGATGCGTCTCCGCGCGGGTTAACTAAATGAACTGGAATAAAAATTTCAACGAAACAAAAATTTTGCACAGTGGGCCAAAAACCAGTTTCTAACATAAAGCTGCGATGGTCAATTTTTATAGTCGGGATAGCAGGAGCTAACCTGCATTATAATTAATATGCAAAAAACTAGGTAAAAAAAGCTCTCCTGGAGGCAGAAATATCGATGGTTTGGTTAGGTTAGGTTAGGTTAGTTAGGTTAGGTTAGGTTAGCAAGCTCTTTCGAAACGTAAAAAAAAAGCAATTTTTTGACGTTTCGTGAGAGCTAGGCTCACGTGTGGGGTGTCAAAAGATGCGTCTCCGCGCGGGTTAACTAAATGAACTGGAATAAAAATTTCAACGAAATAAAAATTTTGCACAGTGGGCCAAAAACCAGTTTCTAACATAAAGCTGCGATGGTCAATTTTTATAGTCGGGATAGCAGGAGCTAACCTGCATTATAATTAATATGCAAAAAACTAGGTAAAAAAAGCTCTCCTGGAGGCAGAAATATCGATGGTTTGGTTAGGTTAGGTTAGGTTAGTTAGGTTAGGTTAGGTTAGCAAGCTCTTTCGAAACGTAAAAAAAAAGCAATTTTTTGACGTTTCGTGAGAGCTAGGCTCACGTGTGGGGTGTCAAAAGATGCGTCTCCGCGCGGGTTAACTAAATGAACTGGAATAAAAATTTCAACGAAACAAAAATTTTGCACAGTGGGCCAAAAACCAGTTTCTAACATAAAGCTGCGATGGTCAATTTTTATAGTCGGGATAGCAGGAGCTAACCTGCATTATAATTAATATGCAAAAAACTAGGTAAAAAAAGCTCTCCTGGAGGCAGAAATATCGATGGTTTGGTTAGGTTAGGTTAGTTAGGTTAGGTTAGGTTAGCAAGCTCTTTCGAAACGTAAAAAAAAAGCAATTTTTTGACGTTTCGTGAGAGCTAGGCTCACGTGTGGGGTGTCAAAAGATGCGTCTCCGCGCGGGTTAACTAAATGAACTGGAATAAAAATTTCAACGAAACAAAAATTTTGCACAGTGGGCCAAAAACCAGTTTCTAACATAAAGCTGCGATGGTCAATTTTTATAGTCGGGATAGCAGGAGCTAACCTGCATTATAATTAATATGCAAAAAACTAGGTAAAAAAAGCTCTCCTGGAGGCAGAAATATCGATGGTTTGGTTAGGTTAGGTTAGGTTAGTTAGGTTAGGTTAGGTTAGCAAGCTCTTTCGAAACGTAAAAAAAAAGCAATTTTTTGACGTTTCGTGAGAGCTAGGCTCACGTGTGGGGTGTCAAAAGATGCGTCTCCGCGCGGGTTAACTAAATGAACTGGAATAAAAATTTCAACGAAACAAAAATTTTGCACAGTGGGCCAAAAACCAGTTTCTAACATAAAGCTGCGATGGTCAATTTTTATAGTCGGGATAGCAGGAGCTAACCTGCATTATAATTAATATGCAAAAAACTAGGTAAAAAAAGCTCTCCTGGAGGCAGAAATATCGATGGTTTGGTTAGGTTAGGTTAGGTTAGTTAGGTTAGGTTAGGTTAGCAAGCTCTTTCGAAACGTAAAAAAAAAGCAATTTTTTGACGTTTCGTGAGAGCTGGGCTCACGTGTGGGGTGTCAAAAGATGCGTCTCCGCGCGGGTTAACTAAATGAACTGGAATAAAAATTTCAACGAAATAAAAATTTTGCACAGTGGGCCAAAAACCAGTTTCTAACATAAAGCTGCGATGGTCAATTTTTATAGTCTGGATAGCAGGAGCTAACCTGCATTATAATTAATATGCAAAAAACTAGGTAAAAAAAGCTCTCCTGGAGGCAGAAATATCGATGGTTTGGTTAGGTTAGGTTAGGTTAGTTAGGTTAGGTTAGGTTAGCAAGCTCTTTCGAAACGTAAAAAAAAAGCAATTTTTTGACGTTTCGTGAGAGCTAGGCTCACGTGTGGGGTGTCAAAAGATGCGTCTCCGCGCGGGTTAACTAAATGAACTGGAATAAAAATTTCAACGAAACAAAAATTTTGCACAGTGGGCCAAAAACCAGTTTCTAACATAAAGCTGCGATGGTCAATTTTTATAGTCGGGATAGCAGGAGCTAACCTGCATTATAATTAATATGCAAAAAACTAGGTAAAAAAAGCTCTCCTGGAGGCAGAAATATCGATGGTTTGGTTAGGTTAGGTTAGGTTAGTTAGGTTAGGTTAGGTTAGCAAGCTCTTTCGAAACGTAAAAAAAAGCAATTTTTTGACGTTTCGTGAGAGCTAGGCTCACGTGTGGGGTGTCAAAAGATGCGTCTCCGCGCGGGTTAACTAAATGAACTGGAATAAAAATTTCAACGAAACAAAAATTTTGCACAGTGGGCCAAAAACCAGTTTCTAACATAAAGCTGCGATGGTCAATTTTTATAGTCGGGATAGCAGGAGCTAACCTGCATTATAATTAATATGCAAAAAACTAGGTAAAAAAAGCTCTCCTGGAGGCAGAAATATCGATGGTTTGGTTAGGTTAGGTTAGGTTAGTTAGGTTAGGTTAGGTTAGCAAGCTCTTTCGAAACGTAAAAAAAAAGCAATTTTTTGACGTTTCGTGAGAGCTAGGCTCACGTGTGGGGTGTCAAAAGATGCGTCTCCGCGCGGGTTAACTAAATGAACTGGAATAAAAATTTCAACGAAACAAAAATTTTGCACAGTGGGCCAAAAACCAGTTTCTAACATAAAGCTGCGATGGTCAATTTTTATAGTCGGGATAGCAGGAGCTAACCTGCATTATAATTAATATGCAAAAAACTAGGTAAAAAAAGCTCTCCTGGAGGCAGAAATATCGATGGTTTGGTTAGGTTAGGTTAGGTTAGTTAGGTTAGGTTAGGTTAGCAAGCTCTTTCGAAACGTAAAAAAAAAGCAATTTTTTGACGTTTCGTGAGAGCTAGGCTCACGTGTGGGGTGTCAAAAGATGCGTCTCCGCGCGGGTTAACTAAATGAACTGGAATAAAAATTTCAACGAAACAAAAATTTTGCACAGTGGGCCAAAAACCAGTTTCTAACATAAAGCTGCGATGGTCAATTTTTATAGTCGGGATAGCAGGAGCTAACCTGCATTATAATTAATATGCAAAAAACTAGGTAAAAAAAGCTCTCCTGGAGGCAGAAATATCGATGGTTTGGTTAGGTTAGGTTAGGTTAGTTAGGTTAGGTTAGGTTAGCAAGCTCTTTCGAAACGTAAAAAAAAAGCAATTTTTTGACGTTTCGTGAGAGCTAGGCTCACGTGTGGGGTGTCAAAAGATGCGTCTCCGCGCGGGTTAACTAAATGAACTGGAATAAAAATTTCAACGAAACAAAAATTTTGCACAGTGGGCCAAAAACCAGTTTCTAACATAAAGCTGCGATGGTCAATTTTTATAGTCGGGATAGCAGGAGCTAACCTGCATTATAATTAATATGCAAAAAATTAGGTAAAAAAAGCTCTCCTGGAGGCAGAAATATCGATGGTTTGGTTAGCTTAGGTTAGTTAGGCTGGTTAGCAAGCTCTTTCGAAACGTAAAAAAAAAGCAATTTTTTGACGTTTCGTGAGAGCTAGGCTCACGTGTGGGGTGTCAAAAGATGCGTCTCCGCGCGGGTTAACTAAATGAACTGGAATAAAAATTTCAACGAAACAAAAATTTTGCACAGTGGGCCAAAAACCAGTTTCTAACATAAAGCTGCGATGGTCAATTTTTATAGTCGGGATAGCAGGAGCTAACCTGCATTATAATTAATATGCAAAAAACTAGGTAAAAAAAGCTCTCCTGGAGGCAGAAATATCGATGGTTTGGTTAGGTTAGGTTAGGTTAGTTAGGTTAGGTTAGGTTAGCAAGCTCTTTCGAAACGTAAAAAAAAAGCAATTTTTTGACGTTTCGTGAGAGCTAGGCTCACGTGTGGGGTGTCAAAAGATGCGTCTCCGCGCGGGTTAACTAAATGAACTGGAATAAAAATTTCAACGAAACAAAAATTTTGCACAGTGGGCCAAAAACCAGTTTCTAACATAAAGCTGCGATGGTCAATTTTTATAGTCGGGATAGCAGGAGCTAACCTGCATTATAATTAATATGCAAAAAACTAGGTAAAAAAAGCTCTCCTGGAGGCAGAAATATCGATGGTTTGGTTAGGTTAGGTTAGGTTAGTTAGGTTAGGTTAGGTTAGCAAGCTCTTTCGAAACGTAAAAAAAAAGCAATTTTTTGACGTTTCGTGAGAGCTAGGCTCACGTGTGGGGTGTCAAAAGATGCGTCTCCGCGCGGGTTAACTAAATGAACTGGAATAAAAATTTCAACGAAACAAAAATTTTGCACAGTGGGCCAAAAACCAGTTTCTAACATAAAGCTGCGATGGTCAATTTTTATAGTCGGGATAGCAGGAGCTAACCTGCATTATAATTAATATGCAAAAAACTAGGTAAAAAAAGCTCTCCTGGAGGCAGAAATATCGATGGTTTGGTTAGGTTAGGTTAGGTTAGGTTAGGTTAGGTTAGCAAGCTCTTTCGAAACGTAAAAAAAAAGCAATTTTTTGACGTTTCGTGAGAGCTAGGCTCACGTGTGGGGTGTCAAAAGATGCGTCTCCGCGCGGGTTAACTAAATGAACTGGAATAAAAATTTCAACGAAACAAAAATTTTGCACAGTGGGCCAAAAACCAGTTTCTAACATAAAGCTGCGATGGTCAATTTTTATAGTCGGGATAGCAGGAGCTAACCTGCATTATAATTAATATGCAAAAAACTAGGTAAAAAAAGCTCTCCTGGAGGCAGAAATATCGATGGTTTGGTTAGGTTAGGTTAGGTTAGTTAGGTTAGGTTAGGTTAGCAAGCTCTTTCGAAACGTAAAAAAAAAGCAATTTTTTGACGTTTCGTGAGAGCTAGGCTCACGTGTGGGGTGTCAAAAGATGCGTCTCCGCGCGGGTTAACTAAATGAACTGGAATAAAAATTTCAACGAAACAAAAATTTTGCACAGTGGGCCAAAAACCAGTTTCTAACATAAAGCTGCGATGGTCAATTTTTATAGTCGGGATAGCAGGAGCTAACCTGCATTATAATTAATATGCAAAAAACTAGGTAAAAAAAGCTCTCCTGGAGGCAGAAATATCGATGGTTTGGTTAGGTTAGGTTAGGTTAGTTAGGTTAGGTTAGGTTAGCAAGCTCTTTCGAAACGTAAAAAAAAGCAATTTTTTGACGTTTCGTGAGAGCTAGGCTCACGTGTGGGGTGTCAAAAGATGCGTCTCCGCGCGGGTTAACTAAATGAACTGGAATAAAAATTTCAACGAAACAAAAATTTTGCACAGTGGGCCAAAAACCAGTTTCTAACATAAAGCTGCGATGGTCAATTTTTATAGTCGGGATAGCAGGAGCTAACCTGCATTATAATTAATATGCAAAAAACTAGGTAAAAAAAGCTCTCCTGGAGGCAGAAATATCGATGGTTTGGTTAGGTTAGGTTAGGTTAGTTAGGTTAGGTTAGGTTAGCAAGCTCTTTCGAAACGTAAAAAAAAGCAATTTTTTGACGTTTCGTGAGAGCTAGGCTCACGTGTGGGGTGTCAAAAGATGCGTCTCCGCGCGGGTTAACTAAATGAACTGGAATAAAAATTTCAACGAAACAAAAATTTTGCACAGTGGGCCAAAAACCAGTTTCTAACATAAAGCTGCGATGGTCAATTTTTATAGTCGGGATAGCAGGAGCTAACCTGCATTATAATTAATATGCAAAAAACTAGGTAAAAAAAGCTCTCCTGGAGGCAGAAATATCGATGGTTTGGTTAGGTTAGGTTAGGTTAGTTAGGTTAGGTTAGGTTAGCAAGCTCTTTCGAAACGTAAAAAAAAAGCAATTTTTTGACGTTTCGTGAGAGCTAGGCTCACGTGTGGGGTGTCAAAAGATGCGTCTCCGCGCGGGTTAACTAAATGAACTGGAATAAAAATTTCAACGAAATAAAAATTTTGCACAGTGGGCCAAAAACCAGTTTCTAACATAAAGCTGCGATGGTCAATTTTTATAGTCGGGATAGCAGGAGCTAACCTGCATTATAATTAATATGCAAAAAACTAGGTAAAAAAAGCTCTCCTGGAGGCAGAAATATCGATGGTTTGGTTAGGTTAGGTTAGGTTAGTTAGGTTAGGTTAGGTTAGCAAGCTCTTTCGAAACGTAAAAAAAAAGCAATTTTTTGACGTTTCGTGAGAGCTAGGCTCACGTGTGGGGTGTCAAAAGATGCGTCTCCGCGCGGGTTAACTAAATGAACTGGAATAAAAATTTCAACGAAACAAAAATTTTGCACAGTGGGCCAAAAACCAGTTTCTAACATAAAGCTGCGATGGTCAATTTTTATAGTCGGGATAGCAGGAGCTAACCTGCATTATAATTAATATGCAAAAAACTAGGTAAAAAAAGCTCTCCTGGAGGCAGAAATATCGATGGTTTGGTTGTTAGGTTAGGTTAGTTAGGTTAGGTTAGGTTAGCAAGCTCTTTCGAAACGTAAAAAAAAAGCAATTTTTTGACGTTTCGTGAGAGCTAGGCTCACGTGTGGGGTGTCAAAAGATGCGTCTCCGCGCGGGTTAACTAAATGAACTGGAATAAAAATTTCAACGAAACAAAAATTTTGCACAGTGGGCCAAAAACCAGTTTCTAACATAAAGCTGCGATGGTCAATTTTTATAGTCGGGATAGCAGGAGCTAACCTGCATTATAATTAATATGCAAAAAACTAGGTAAAAAAAGCTCTCCTGGAGGCAGAAATATCGATGGTTTGGTTAGGTTAGGTTAGGTTAGTTAGGTTAGGTTAGGTTAGCAAGCTCTTTCGAAACGTAAAAAAAAAGCAATTTTTTGACGTTTCGTGAGAGCTAGGCTCACGTGTGGGGTGTCAAAAGATGCGTCTCCGCGCGGGTTAACTAAATGAACTGGAATAAAAATTTCAACGAAACAAAAATTTTGCACAGTGGGCCAAAAACCAGTTTCTAACATAAAGCTGCGATGGTCAATTTTTATAGTCGGGATAGCAGGAGCTAACCTGCATTATAATTAATATGCAAAAAACTAGGTAAAAAAAGCTCTCCTGGAGGCAGAAATATCGATGGTTTGGTTAGGTTAGGTTAGGTTAGTTAGGTTAGGTTAGGTTAGCAAGCTCTTTCGAAACGTAAAAAAAAAGCAATTTTTTGACGTTTCGTGAGAGCTAGGCTCACGTGTGGGGTGTCAAAAGATGCGTCTCCGCGCGGGTTAACTAAATGAACTGGAATAAAAATTTCAACGAAACAAAAATTTTGCACAGTGGGCCAAAAACCAGTTTCTAACATAAAGCTGCGATGGTCAATTTTTATAGTCGGGATAGCAGGAGCTAACCTGCATTATAATTAATATGCAAAAAACTAGGTAAAAAAAGCTCTCCTGGAGGCAGAAATATCGATGGTTTGGTTAGGTTAGGTTAGGTTAGTTAGGTTAGGTTAGGTTAGCAAGCTCTTTCGAAACGTAAAAAAAAAGCAATTTTTTGACGTTTCGTGAGAGCTAGGCTCACGTGTGGGGTGTCAAAAGATGCGTCTCCGCGCGGGTTAACTAAATGAACTGGAATAAAAATTTCAACGAAACAAAAATTTTGCACAGTGGGCCAAAAACCAGTTTCTAACATAAAGCTGCGATGGTCAATTTTTATAGTCGGGATAGCAGGAGCTAACCTGCATTATAATTAATATGCAAAAAACTAGGTAAAAAAAGCTCTCCTGGAGGCAGAAATATCGATGGTTTGGTTAGGTTAGGTTAGGTTAGTTAGGTTAGGTTAGGTTAGCAAGCTCTTTCGAAACGTAAAAAAAAGCAATTTTTTGACGTTTCGTGAGAGCTAGGCTCACGTGTGGGGTGTCAAAAGATGCGTCTCCGCGCGGGTTAACTAAATGAACTGGAATAAAAATTTCAACGAAACAAAAATTTTGCACAGTGGGCCAAAAACCAGTTTCTAACATAAAGCTGCGATGGTCAATTTTTATAGTCGGGATAGCAGGAGCTAACCTGCATTATAATTAATATGCAAAAAACTAGGTAAAAAAAGCTCTCCTGGAGGCAGAAATATCGATGGTTTGGTTAGGTTAGGTTAGGTTAGTTAGGTTAGGTTAGGTTAGCAAGCTCTTTCGAAACGTAAAAAAAAAGCAATTTTTTGACGTTTCGTGAGAGCTAGGCTCACGTGTGGGGTGTCAAAAGATGCGTCTCCGCGCGGGTTAACTAAATGAACTGGAATAAAAATTTCAACGAAACAAAAATTTTGCACAGTGGGCCAAAAACCAGTTTCTAACATAAAGCTGCGATGGTCAATTTTTATAGTCGGGATAGCAGGAGCTAACCTGCATTATAATTAATATGCAAAAAACTAGGTAAAAAAAGCTCTCCTGGAGGCAGAAATATCGATGGTTTGGTTAGGTTAGGTTAGGTTAGTTAGGTTAGGTTAGGTTAGCAAGCTCTTTCGAAACGTAAAAAAAAAGCAATTTTTTGACGTTTCGTGAGAGCTAGGCTCACGTGTGGGGTGTCAAAAGATGCGTCTCCGCGCGGGTTAACTAAATGAACTGGAATAAAAATTTCAACGAAACAAAAATTTTGCACAGTGGGCCAAAAACCAGTTTCTAACATAAAGCTGCGATGGTCAATTTTTATAGTCGGGATAGCAGGAGCTAACCTGCATTATAATTAATATGCAAAAAACTAGGTAAAAAAAGCTCTCCTGGAGGCAGAAATATCGATGGTTTGGTTAGGTTAGGTTAGTTAGGTTAGGTTAGGTTAGCAAGCTCTTTCGAAACGTAAAAAAAAAGCAATTTTTTGACGTTTCGTGAGAGCTAGGCTCACGTGTGGGGTGTCAAAAGATGCGTCTCCGCGCGGGTTAACTAAATGAACTGGAATAAAAATTTCAACGAAACAAAAATTTTGCACAGTGGGCCAAAAACCAGTTTCTAACATAAAGCTGCGATGGTCAATTTTTATAGTCGGGATAGCAGGAGCTAACCTGCATTATAATTAATATGCAAAAAACTAGGTAAAAAAAGCTCTCCTGGAGGCAGAAATATCGATGGTTTGGTTAGGTTAGGTTAGGTTAGTTAGGTTAGGTTAGGTTAGCAAGCTCTTTCGAAACGTAAAAAAAAAGCAATTTTTTGACGTTTCGTGAGAGCTAGGCTCACGTGTGGGGTGTCAAAAGATGCGTCTCCGCGCGGGATAACTAAATGAACTGGAATAAAAATTTCAACGAAACAAAAATTTTGCACAGTGGGCCAAAAACCAGTTTCTAACATAAAGCTGCGATGGTCAATTTTTATAGTCGGGATAGCAGGAGCTAACCTGCATTATAATTAATATGCAAAAAACTAGGTAAAAAAAGCTCTCCTGGAGGCAGAAATATCGATGGTTTGGTTAGGTTAGGTTAGGTTAGTTAGGTTAGGTTAGGTTAGCAAGCTCTTTCGAAACGTAAAAAAAAAGCAATTTTTTGACGTTTCGTGAGAGCTGGGCTCACGTGTGGGGTGTCAAAAGATGCGTCTCCGCGCGGGTTAACTAAATGAACTGGAATAAAAATTTCAACGAAATAAAAATTTTGCACAGTGGGCCAAAAACCAGTTTCTAACATAAAGCTGCGATGGTCAATTTTTATAGTCTGGATAGCAGGAGCTAACCTGCATTATAATTAATATGCAAAAAACTAGGTAAAAAAAGCTCTCCTGGAGGCAGAAATATCGATGGTTTGGTTAGGTTAGGTTAGGTTAGTTAGGTTAGGTTAGGTTAGCAAGCTCTTTCGAAACGTAAAAAAAAAGCAATTTTTTGACGTTTCGTGAGAGCTAGGCTCACGTGTGGGGTGTCAAAAGATGCGTCTCCGCGCGGGTTAACTAAATGAACTGGAATAAAAATTTCAACGAAACAAAAATTTTGCACAGTGGGCCAAAAACTAGTTTCTAACATAAAGCTGCGATGGTCAATTTTTATAGTCGGGACAGCAGGAGCTAACCTGCATTATAATTAATATGCAAAAAACTAGGTAAAAAAAGCTCTCCTGGAGGCAGAAATATCGATGGTTTGGTTAGGTTAGGTTACGTTAGTTAGGTAAGGTTAGGTTTTTTTTTTTTTTTTTTTTTTTTTGGGGAGTGGGAAATCATCCAATGACTTCTTCCGCTCTAGGGTGGAGCGGAAGGGTGTGTCAGACTCTTAATGACTAAAACCCACCCCTGTTCCTCCCTGCCTCGAGTGCCCGGGGGCGAGGTAACTCTTTCGAATTTATCCTCCACCCCCGGGCAGGCACCGGCCGTGGCAGGCCCCTTCCCTTGGCTGACAACTCTTTGAGGCGCGCGTGGAACACTACGCGCCGTCGACTCTCGGGCCTGGTGCTGATCGGACGGCGAGTTACCCACTACTCGCCGTCCGCAGGCCCGGGTCTACGGTGGCCGGAGATCGTCTCGCGGCCCCTGGCGTCTCCTGCGGCGGTCGCGGCTGGGGGCGCTAGGGCGACTCGGCCGTTGCTGAGCCTCCCTAACGTGTGCCGCCTCCCTCTTCGCGAGCATTACTGCTTCGCAGAAGGAGGAGACGGCCTCCCATTCCCTCTCGCTCCGTACCATGGCCTGAACCAGGGCACGGCGCGAGAGGTCGCTGTCGCCTATCGCATCCACGAGGACACGGCGGTGCTCTGCCCAAGCGGGGCAAACCTCCACCGTATGCTCCACCGTGTCCTCTGGGCGATCCTCGCAGTGGAAACACTCAGGGGTCACCTCCGCCCTGATCCGACACAGGTACCTCCCGAAACAGCCGTGTCCGGTGAGCACCTGCGTCAGGCGGAAGGTGAGGGCGCCGTGACGCCTCTCCAACCACTCCTCAAAGAGGGGCACCACCGCCTCGATGGTGGCGTGCCCAGCGCTGGGTTGCGACAGTCGCTCTCTCCATGTCACCATGAGATCCTGCCGGAGCTCGGTCCGCCGAGCCGCGAGTTGTCGCGGCAGCGGAGTTTCGCCCCGGCGTTTGGCCTCCTCGCGCCACTCGTACAGGTGCGCGAGGATTTTTGCCTCCAGATCCCACGGTGACAGTCCGGCAAGGAGGCTCGCCGCCTCACGGGAGATCGTGCGGTATCCGCGGATGATTCGGATCGCCATGACCCTCTGGGACGCGTTCATCAGGCGAGCTGATCGCTGCCTCAACGAACGCGCCCACACCGGTGCCCCGTAGAGGGCCATGGACCGCACGATCCCCGCGTAGAGCCTCCGGCAGGAGGCATTTGGCCCCCTCAGATTGGGTAGGAGCCGCTTCAAGGCGGCCCCGGCCCTGTCCAATCTGGGAGCCAAACGTCGAAAATGTTCGACAAAGTTCCACCGGCTGTCGAGGACGAGTCCCAGGTACTTCATCGTACCCTCGACGCCGATGCGAACCCCTCCTACCGTGATCTGGGAACCCGCAGGTGGCGCGTTCCGACGACCATGAAAACACATGGCCTCGGACTTGTGCAATGCCACCTCGAGTCCCAGTTGCCGGATCCTCTCTATGACTGTCGCAACCCCGCGCGTCATAAGTTCGGCCGCCGCCTCGTGCGACCTCCCCTGCGCTAAGACCAGCGTGTCGTCAGCGTAGCACACTACGCTGACGCCAGCGGGGAGGTCGGCGCGCAGCACCCAGTCGTATCCGATGTTCCACAAGGGCGGCCCCAGGACCGATCCCTGTGGAACACCGCACGACATCTCTCGCCGGTTCCATACTCCCTGATGACCGGGGTAGATGACGGCTCTGTCCGTCAGATACGCCTCGACTACGCGACGGAGGTAGGGCGGCACCCGGTGATACCGGAGTGCCTCCACTATACAACTCCAGGGCAGGGTGTTGAAGGCATTGGCGATGTCCAGAGACACCGCCAAGACGACCCTACCCCGGGCCACTGCATCCCCCGTCGTGAGGGCTCTTACGCGCATGACTGCGTCCACCGTGGAGCGCCCCCTGCGGAAGCCGTACTGGCTCTCCGCCAGGTCCGGCCCCACCCGCATCAACTGCCCGACGAGGCGGTCTGCAATTACTCTTTCAAAGAGCTTGCCCACCTCGTCGAGCAGCACAATGGGCCGGTAAGCGGACGGAGAGTCCGCAGGGCGCCCCACCTTCTTGATCAGGACCAGCTTCCCCGTCTTCCACCGACGTGGAAACTGGCCCCTCTCTAAGCATGCGCTTAAAAGCCCTCTGAGTCGAGGCCCGAGAGCCTCTTGCAAGGCCAGGACCCAGGCTTTCCCATGAAAGCCATCGGGTCCTGGGGCGGTGTTTTTGGCATTCAGCCTACGCACCGCCGCTCTCAGCTCTACCTCGGTCACCTCGGGAGCATCGTCGTCGTCGTCGTCGTCCTGGTCCGCGTCAGATACCGCAGGAGACGGAGCCATAGGCAGGTAAGGTTAGGTTAGCAAGCTCTTTCGAAACGTAAAAAAAAAAGCAATTTTTTGACGTTTCGTGAGAGCTAGGCTCACGTGTGGGGTGTCAAAAGATGCGTCTCCGCGCGGGTTAACTAAATGAACTGGAATAAAAATTTCAACGAAACAAAAATTTTGCACAGTGGGCCAAAAACCAGTTTCTAACATAAAGCTGCGAAGGTCAATTTTTATAGTCGGGATAGCAGGAGCTAACCTGCATTATAATTAATATGCAAAAAACTAGGTAAAAAAAGCTCTCCTGGAGGCAGAAATATCGATGGTTTGGTTAGGTTAGGTTAGGTTAGTTAGGTTAGGTTAGGTTAGCAAGCTCTTTCGAAACGTAAAAAAAAAGCAATTTTTTGACGTTTCGTGAGAGCTAGGCTCACGTGTGGGGTGTCAAAAGATGCGTCTCCGCGCGGGTTAACTAAATGAACTGGAATAAAAATTTCAACGAAACAAAAATTTTGCACAGTGGGCCAAAAACCAGTTTCTAACATAAAGCTGCGATGGTCAATTTTTATAGTCGGGATAGCAGGAGCTAACCTGCATTATAATTAATATGCAAAAAACTAGGTAAAAAAAGCTCTCCTGGAGGCAGAAATATCGATGGTTTGGTTAGGTTAGGTTAGGTTAGTTAGGTTAGGTTAGGTTAGCAAGCTCTTTCGAAACGTAAAAAAAAGCAATTTTTTGACGTTTCGTGAGAGCTAGGCTCACGTGTGGGGTGTCAAAAGATGCGTCTCCGCGC
The DNA here is from genome assembly GCA_951329385.1 of Polia nebulosa. NCBI lineage: Eukaryota > Metazoa > Arthropoda > Insecta > Lepidoptera > Noctuidae > Polia > Polia nebulosa. The sequence goes on along the minus strand of CATNWG010000033.1, from coordinate 45,876 downwards.
GGGTTAACTAAATGAACTGGAATAAAAATTTCAACGAAACAAAAATTTTGCTCAGTGGGCCAAAAACCAGTTTCTAACATAAAGCTGCGATGGTCAATTTTTATAGTCGGGATAGCAGGAGCTAACCTGCATTATAATTAATATGCAAAAAACTAGGTAAAAAAAGCTCTCCTGGAGGCAGAAATATCGATGGTTTGGTTAGGTTAGGTTAGGTTAGTTAGGTTAGGTTAGGTTAGCAAGCTCTTTCGAAACGTAAAAAAAAGCAATTTTTTGACGTTTCGTGAGAGCTAGGCTCACGTGTGGGGTGTCAAAAGATGCGTCTCCGCGCGGGTTAACTAAATGAACTGGAATAAAAATTTCAACGAAACAAAAATTTTGCACAGTGGGCCAAAAACCAGTTTCTGACATAAAGCTGCGATGGTCAATTTTTATAGTCGGGATAGCAGGAGCTAACCTGCATTATAATTAATATGCAAAAAACTAGGTAAAAAAAGCTCTCCTGGAGGCAGAAATATCGATGGTTTGGTTAGGTTAGGTTAGGTTAGGTTAGCAAGCTCTTTCGAAACGTAAAAAAGAAGCAATTTTTTGACGTTTCGTGAGAGCTAGGCTCACGTGTGGGGTGTCAAAAGATGCGTCTCCGCGCGGGTTAACTAAATGAACTGGAATAAAAATTTCAACTAAACAAAAATTTTGCACAGTGGGCCAAAAACCAGTTTCTAACATAAAGCTGCGATGGTCAATTTTTATAGTCGGGATAGCAGGAGCTAACCTGCATTATAATTAATATGCAAAAAACTAGGTAAAAAAAGCTCTCCTGGAGGCAGAAATATCGATGGTTTGGTTAGGTTAGGTTAGGTTAGTTAGGTTAGGTTAGGTTAGCAAGCTCTTTCGAAACGTAAATAAAAAGCAATTTTTTGACGTTTCGTGAGAGCTAGGCTCACGTGTGGGGTGTCAAAAGATGCGTCTCCGCGCGGGTTAACTAAATGAACTGGAATAAAAATTTCAACGAAACAAAAATTTTGCACAGTGGGCCAAAAACCAGTTTCTAACATAAAGCTGCGATGGTCAATTTTTATAGTCGGGATAGCAGGAGCTAACCTGCATTATAATTAATATGCAAAAAACTAGGTAAAAAAAGCTCTCCTGGAGGCAGAAATATCGATGGTTTGGTTAGGTTAGGTTAGGTTAGTTAGGTTAGGTTAGGTTAGCAAGCTCTTTCGAAACGTAAAAAAAAGCAATTTTTTGACGTTTCGTGAGAGCTAGGCTCACGTGTGGGGTGTCAAAAGATGCGTCTCCGCGCGGGTTAACTAAATGAACTGGAATAAAAATTTGAACGAAATAAAAATTTTGCACAGTGGGCCAAAAACCAGTTTCTAACATAAAGCTGCGATGGTCAATTTTTATAGTCTGGATAGCAGGAGCTAACCTGCATTATAATTAATATGCAAAAAACTAGGTAAAAAAAGCTCTCCTGGAGGCAGAAATATCGATGGTTTGGTTAGGTTAGGTTAGGTTAGTTAGGTTAGGTTAGGTTAGCAAGCTCTTTCGAAACGTAAAAAAAAAGCAATTTTTTGACGTTTCGTGAGAGCTAGGCTCACGTGTGGAGTGTCAAAAGATGCGTCTCCGCGCGGGTTAACTAAATGAACTGGAATAAAAATTTCAACGAAACAAAAATTTTGCACAGTGGGCCAAAAACCAGTTTCTAACATAAAGCTGCGATGGTCAATTTTTATAGTCGGGATAGCAGGAGCTAACCTGCATTATAATTAATATGCAAAAAACTAGGTAAAAAAAGCTCTCCTGGAGGCAGAAATATCGATGGTTTGGTTAGGTTAGGTTAGGTTAGTTAGGCTGGTTAGCAAGCTCTTTCGAAACGTAAAAAAAAAGCAATTTTTTGACGTTTCGTGAGAGCTAGGCTCACGTGTGGGGTGTCAAAAGATGCGTCTCCGCGCGGGTTAACTAAATGAACTGGAATAAAAATTTCAACGAAACAAAAATTTTGCACAGTGGGCCAAAAACCAGTTTCTAACATAAAGCTGCGAAGGTCAATTTATATAGTCGGGATAGCAGGAGCTAACCTGCATTATAATTAATATGCAAAAAACTAGGTAAAAAAAGCTCTCCTGGAGGCAGAAATATCGATGGTTTGGTTAGGTTAGGTTAGGTTAGTTAGGTTAGGTTAGGTTAGCAAGCTCTTTCGAAACGTAAAAAAAAAGCAATTTTTTGACGTTTCGTGAGAGCTAGGCTCACGTGTGGGGTGTCAAAAGATGCGTCTCCGCGCGGGTTAACTAAATGAACTGGAATAAAAATTTCAACGAAACAAAAATTTTGCACAGTGGGCCAAAAACCAGTTTCTAACATAAAGCTGCGATGGTCAATTTTTATAGTCGGGATAGCAGGAGCTAACCTGCATTATAATTAATATGCAAAAAACTAGGTAAAAAAAGCTCTCCTGGAGGCAGAAATATCGATGGTTTGGTTAGGTTAGGTTAGGTTAGTTAGGTTAGGTTAGGTTAGCAAGCTCTTTCGAAACGTAAAAAAAAGCAATTTTTTGACGTTTCGTGAGAGCTAGGCTCACGTGTGGGGTGTCAAAAGATGCGTCTCCGCGCGGGTTAACTAAATGAACTGGAATAAAAATTTCAACGAAACAAAAATTTTGCACAGTGGGCCAAAAACCAGTTTCTAACATAAAGCTGCGATGGTCAATTTTTATAGTCGGGATAGCAGGAGCTAACCTGCATTATAATTAATATGCAAAAAACTAGGTAAAAAAAGCTCTCCTGGAGGCAGAAATATCGATGGTTTGGTTAGGTTAGGTTAGGTTAGTTAGGTTAGGTTAGGTTAGCAAGCTCTTTCGAAACGTAAAAAAAAAGCAATTTTTTGACGTTTCGTGAGAGCTAGGCTCACGTGTGGGGTGTCAAAAGATGCGTCTCCGCGCGGGTTAACTAAATGAACTGGAATAAAAATTTCAACGAAACAAAAATTTTGCACAGTGGGCCAAAAACCAGTTTCTAACATAAAGCTGCGATGGTCAATTTTTATAGTCGGGATAGCAGGAGCTAACCTGCATTATAATTAATATGCAAAAAACTAGGTAAAAAAAGCTCTCCTGGAGGCAGAAATATCGATGGTTTGGTTAGGTTAGGTTAGGTTAGTTTAGTTAGGTTAGGTTAGGTTAGCAAGCTCTTTCGAAACGTAAAAAAAAAGCAATTTTTTGACGTTTCGTGAGAGCTAGGCTCACGTGTGGGGTGTCAAAAGATGCGTCTCCGCGCGGGTTAACTAAATGAACTGGAATAAAAATTTCAACGAAACAAAAATTTTGCACAGTGGGCCAAAAACCAGTTTCTAACATAAAGCTGCGATGGTCAATTTTTATAGTCGGGATAGCAGGAGCTAACCTGCATTATAATTAATATGCAAAAAACTAGGTAAAAAAAAGCTCTCCTGGAGGCAGAAATATCGATGGTTTGGTTAGGTTAGGTTAGGTTAGTTAGGTTAGGTTAGGTTAGCAAGCTCTTTCGAAACGTAAAAAAAAAAGCAATTTTTTGACGTTTCGTGAGAGCTAGGCTCACGTGTGGGGTGTCAAAAGATGCGTCTCCGCGCGGGTTAACTAAATGAACTGGAATAAAAATTTCAACGAAACAAAAATTTTGCACAGTGGGCCAAAAACCAGTTTCTAACATAAAGCTGCGATGGTCAATTTTTATAGTCGGGATAGCAGGAGCTAACCTGCATTATAATTAATATGCAAAAAACTAGGTAAAAAAAGCTCTCCTGGAGGCAGAAATATCGATGGTTTGGTTAGGTTAGGTTAGGTTAGTTAGGTTAGGTTAGGTTAGCAAGCTCTTTCGAAACGTAAAAAAAAAGCAATTTTTTGACGTTTCGTGAGAGCTAGGCTCACGTGTGGGGTGTCAAAAGATGCGTCTCCGCGCGGGTTAACGAAATGAACTGGAATAAAAATTTCAACGAAACAAAAATTTTGCACAGTGGGCCAAAAACCAGTTTCTAACATAAAGCTGCGATGGTCAATTTTTATAGTCGGGATAGCAGGAGCTGACCTGCATTATAATTAATATGCAAAAAACTAGGTAAAAAAAGCTCTCCTGGAGGCAGAAATATCGATGGTTTGGTTAGGTTAGGTTAGGTTAGTTAGGTTAGGTTAGGTTAGCAAGCTCTTTCGAAACGTAACAAAAAAGCAATTTTTTGACGTTTCGTGAGAGCTAGGCTCACGTGTGGGGTGTCAAAAGATGCGTCTCCGCGCGGGTTAACTAAATGAACTGGAATAAAAATTTCAACGAAACAAAAATTTTGCACAGTGGGCCAAAAACCAGTTTCTAACATAAAGCTGCGATGGTCAATTTTTATAGTCGGGATAGCAGGAGCTAACCTGCATTATAATTAATATGCAAAAAACTAGGTAAAAAAAGCTCTCCTGGAGGCAGAAATATCGATGGTTTGGTTAGGTTAGGTTAGGTTAGTTAGGTTAGGTTAGGTTAGCAAGCTCTTTCGAAACGTAAAAAAAAAGCAATTTTTTGACGTTTCGTGAGAGCTAGGCTCACGTGTGGGGTGTCAAAAGATGCGTCTCCGCGCGGGTTAACTAAATGAACTGGAATAAAAATTTCAACGAAACAAAAATTTTGCACAGTGGGCCAAAAACCAGTTTCTAACATAAAGCTGCGATGGTCAATTTTTATAGTCGGGATAGCAGGAGCTAACCTGCATTATAATTAATATGCAAAAAACTAGGTAAAAAAAGCTCTCCTGGAGGCAGAAATATCGATGGTTTGGTTAGGTTAGGTTAGGTTAGTTTAGTTAGGATAGGTTAGGTTAGCAAGCTCTTTCGAAACGTAAAAAAAAAGCAATTTTTTGACGTTTCGTGAGAGCTAGGCTCACGTGTGGGGTGTCAAAAGATGCGTCTCCGCGCGGGTTAACTAAATGAACTGGAATAAAAATTTCAACGAAACAAAAATTTTGCACAGTGGGCCAAAAACCAGTTTCTAACATAAAGCTGCGATGGTCAATTTTTATAGTCGGGATAGCAGGAGCTAACCTGCATTATAATTAATATGCAAAAAACTAGGTAAAAAAAAGCTCTCCTGGAGGCAGAAATATCGATGGTTTGGTTAGGTTAGGTTAGGTTAGTTAGGTTAGGTTAGCAAGCTCTTTCGAAACGTAAAAAAAAAAGCAATTTTTTGACGTTTCGTGAGAGCTAGGCTCACGTGTGGGGTGTCAAAAGATGCGTCTCCGCGCGGGTTAACTAAATGAACTGGAATAAAAATTTCAACGAAACAAAAATTTTGCACAGTGGGCCAAAAACCAGTTTCTAACATAAAGCTGCGATGGTCAATTTTTATAGTCGGGATAGCAGGAGCTAACCTGCATTATAATTAATATGCAAAAAACTAGGTAAAAAAAGCTCTCCTGGAGGCAGAAATATCGATGGTTTGGTTAGGTTAGGTTAGGTTAGTTAGGTTAGGTTAGGTTAGCAAGCTCTTTCGAAACGTAAAAAAAAAGCAATTTTTTGACGTTTCGTGAGAGCTAGGCTCACGTGTGGGGTGTCAAAAGATGCGTCTCCGCGCGGGTTAACGAAATGAACTGGAATAAAAATTTCAACGAAACAAAAATTTTGCACAGTGGGCCAAAAACCAGTTTCTAACATAAAGCTGCGATGGTCAATTTTTATAGTCGGGATAGCAGGAGCTAACCTGCATTATAATTAATATGCAAAAAACTAGGTAAAAAAAGCTCTCCTGGAGGCAGAAATATCGATGGTTTGGTTAGGTTAGGTTACGTTAGTTAGGTAAGGTTAGGTTAGCAAGCTCTTTCGAAACGTAAAAAAAAAAGCAATTTTTTGACGTTTCGTGAGAGCTAGGCTCACGTGTGGGGTGTCAAAAGATGCGTCTCCGCGCGGGTTAACTAAATGAACTGGAATAAAAATTTCAACGAAACAAAAATTTTGCACAGTGGGCCAAAAACCAGTTTCTAACATAAAGCTGCGATGGTCAATTTTTATAGTCGGGATAGCAGGAGCTAACCTGCATTATAATTAATATGCAAAAAACTAGGTAAAAAAAGCTCTCCTGGAGGCAGAAATATCGATGGTTTGGTTAGGTTAGGTTACGTTAGTTAGGTTAGGTTAGGTTAGCAAGCTCTTTCGAAACGTAAAAAAAAAGCAATTTTTTGACGTTTCGTGAGAGCTAGGCTCACGTGTGGGGTGTCAAAAGATGCGTCTCCGCGCGGGTTAACTAAATGAACTGGAATAAAAATTTCAACGAAACAAAAATTTTGCACAGTGGGCCAAAAACCAGTTTCTAACATAAAGCTGCGATGGTCAATTTTTATAGTCGGGATAGCAGGAGCTAACCTGCATTATAATTAATATGCAAAAAACTAGGTAAAAAAAGCTCTCCTGGAGGCAGAAATATCGATGGTTTGGTTAGGTTAGGTAAGGTTAGTTTAGTTAGGTTAGGTTAGGTTAACAAGCTCTTTCGAAACGTAAAAAAAAAGCAATTTTTTGACGTTTCGTGAGAGCTAGGCTCACGTGTGGGGTGTCAAAAGATGCGTCTCCGCGCGGGTTAACTAAATGAACTGGAATAAAAATTTCAACGAAACAAAAATTTTGCACAGTGGGCCAAAAACCAGTTTCTAACATAAAGCTGCGATGGTCAATTTTTATAGTCGGGATAGCAGGAGCTAACCTGCATTATAATTAATATGCAAAAAACTAGGTAAAAAAAAGCTCTCCTGGAGGCAGAAATATCGATGGTTTGGTTAGGTTAGGTTAGGTTAGTTAGGTTAGGTTAGGTTAGCAAGCTCTTTCGAAACGTAAAAAAAAAAGCAATTTTTTGACGTTTCGTGAGAGCTAGGCTCACGTGTGGGGTGTCAAAAGATGCGTCTCCGCGCGGGTTAAGTAAATGAACTGGAATAAAAATTTCAACGAAACAAAAATTTTGCACAGTGGGCCAAAAACCAGTTTCTAACATAAAGCTGCGATGGTCAATTTTTATAGTCGGGATAGCAGGAGCTAACCTGCATTATAATTAATATGCAAAAAACTAGGTAAAAAAAGCTCTCCTGGAGGCAGAAATATCGATGGTTTGGTTAGGTTAGGTTACGTTAGTTAGGTTAGGTTAGGTTAGCAAGCTCTTTCGAAACGTAAAAAAAAAGCAATTTTTTGACGTTTCGTGAGAGCTAGGCTCACGTGTGGGGTGTCAAAAGATGCGTCTCCGCGCGGGTTAACTAAATGAACTGGAATAAAAAAACAAAAATTTTGCACAGTGGGCCAAAAACCAGTTTCTAACATAAAGCTGCGATGGTCAATTTTTATAGTCGGGATAGCAGGAGCTAACCTGCATTATAATTAATATGCAAAAAACTAGGTAAAAAAAGCTCTCCTGGAGGCAGAAATATCGATGGTTTGGTTAGGTTAGGTTAGGTTAGTTAGGTTAGGTTAGGTTAGCAAGCTCTTTCGAAACGTAAAAAAAAAGCAATTTTTTGACGTTTCGTGAGAGCTAGGCTCACGTGTGGGGTGTCAAAAGATGCGTCTCCGCGCGGGTTAACTAAATGAACTGGAATAAAAATTTCAACGAAACAAAAATTTTGCACAGTGGGCCAAAAACCAGTTTCTAACATAAAGCTGCGATGGTCAATTTTTATAGTCGGGATAGCAGGAGCTAACCTGCATTATAATTAATATGCAAAAAACTAGGTAAAAAAAGCTCTCCTGGAGGCAGAAATATCGATGGTTTGGTTAGGTTAGGTTAGGTTAGTTAGGTTAGGTTAGGTTAGCAAGCTCTTTCGAAACGTAAAAAAAAAGCAATTTTTTGACGTTTCGTGAGAGCTAGGCTCACGTGTGGGGTGTCAAAAGATGCGTCTCCGCGCGGGTTAACTAAATGAACTGGAATAAAAATTTCAACGAAACAAAAATTTTGCACAGTGGGCCAAAAACCAGTTTCTAACATAAAGCTGCGATGGTCAATTTTTATAGTCGGGATAGCAGGAGCTAACCTGCATTATAATTAATATGCAAAAAACTAGGTAAAAAAAGCTCTCCTGGAGGCAGAAATATCGATGGTTTGGTTAGGTTAGGTTAGGTTAGTTAGGTTAGGTTAGGTTAGCAAGCTCTTTCGAAACGTAAAAAAAAAGCAATTTTTTGACGTTTCGTGAGAGCTAGGCTCACGTGTGGGGTGTCAAAAGATGCGTCTCCGCGCGGGTTAACTAAATGAACTGGAATAAAAATTTCAACGAAACAAAAATTTTGCACAGTGGGCCAAAAACCAGTTTCTAACATAAAGCTGCGATGGTCAATTTTTATAGTCGGGATAGCAGGAGCTAACCTGCATTATAATTAATATGCAAAAAACTAGGTAAAAAAAGCTCTCCTGGAGGCAGAAATATCGATGGTTTGGTTAGGTTAGGTTAGTTAGGTTAGGTTAGGTTAGCAAGCTCTTTCGAAACGTAAAAAAAAAGCAATTTTTTGACGTTTCGTGAGAGCTAGGCTCACGTGTGGGGTGTCAAAAGATGCGTCTCCGCGCGGGTTAACTAAATGAACTGGAATAAAAATTTCAACGAAACAAAAATTTTGCACAGTGGGCCAAAAACCAGTTTCTAACATAAAGCTGCGATGGTCAATTTTTATAGTCGGGATAGCAGGAGCTAACCTGCATTATAATTAATATGCAAAAAACTAGGTAAAAAAAAGCTCTACTGGAGGCAGAAATATCGATGGTTTGGTTAGGTTAGGTTAGGTTAGTTAGGTTAGGTTAGGTTAGCAAGCTCTTTCGAAACGTAAAAAAAAAGCAATTTTTTGACGTTTCGTGAGAGCTAGGCTCACGTGTGGGGTGTCAAAAGATGCGTCTCCGCGCGGGTTAACTAAATGAACTGGAATAAAAATTTCAACGAAACAAAAATTTTGCACAGTGGGCCAAAAACCAGTTTCTAACATAAAGCTGCGATGGTCAATTTTTATAGTCGGGATAGCAGGAGCTAACCTGCATTATAATTAATATGCAAAAAACTAGGTAAAAAAAGCTCTCCTGGAGGCAGAAATATCGATGGTTTGGTTAGGTTAGGTTAGGTTAGTTAGGTTAGGTTAGGTTAGCAAGCTCTTTCGAAACGTAAAAAAAAAGCAATTTTTTGACGTTTCGTGAGAGCTAGGCTCACGTGTGGGGTGTCAAAAGATGCGTCTCCGCGCGGGTTAACTAAATGAACTGGAATAAAAATTTCAACGAAACAAAAATTTTGCACAGTGGGCCAAAAACCAGTTTCTAACATAAAGCTGCGATGGTCAATTTTTATAGTCGGGATAGCAGGAGCTAACCTGCATTATAATTAATATGCAAAAAATTAGGTAAAAAAAGCTCTCCTGGAGGCAGAAATATCGATGGTTTGGTTAGCTTAGGTTAGTTAGGCTGGTTAGCAAGCTCTTTCGAAACGTAAAAAAAAAGCAATTTTTTGACGTTTCGTGAGAGCTAGGCTCACGTGTGGGGTGTCAAAAGATGCGTCTCCGCGCGGGTTAACTAAATGAACTGGAATAAAAATTTCAACGAAACAAAAATTTTGCACAGTGGGCCAAAAACCAGTTTCTAACATAAAGCTGCGATGGTCAATTTTTATAGTCGGGATAGCAGGAGCTAACCTGCATTATAATTAATATGCAAAAAACTAGGTAAAAAAAGCTCTCCTGGAGGCAGAAATATCGATGGTTTGGTTAGGTTAGGTTAGGTTAGTTAGGTTAGGTTAGGTTAGCAAGCTCTTTCGAAACGTAAAAAAAAAGCAATTTTTTGACGTTTCGTGAGAGCTAGGCTCACGTGTGGGGTGTCAAAAGATGCGTCTCCGCGCGGGTTAACTAAATGAACTGGAATAAAAATTTCAACGAAACAAAAATTTTGCACAGTGGGCCAAAAACCAGTTTCTAACATAAAGCTGCGATGGTCAATTTTTATAGTCGGGATAGCAGGAGCTAACCTGCATTATAATTAATATGCAAAAAACTAGGTAAAAAAAGCTCTCCTGGAGGCAGAAATATCGATGGTTTGGTTAGGTTAGGTTAGGTTAGTTAGGTTAGGTTAGGTTAGCAAGCTCTTTCGAAACGTAAAAAAAAAGCAATTTTTTGACGTTTCGTGAGAGCTAGGCTCACGTGTGGGGTGTCAAAAGATGCGTCTCCGCGCGGGTTAACTAAATGAACTGGAATAAAAATTTCAACGAAACAAAAATTTTGCACAGTGGGCCAAAAACCAGTTTCTAACATAAAGCTGCGATGGTCAATTTTTATAGTCGGGATAGCAGGAGCTAACCTGCATTATAATTAATATGCAAAAAACTAGGTAAAAAAAGCTCTCCTGGAGGCAGAAATATCGATGGTTTGGTTAGGTTAGGTTAGTTAGGTTAGGTTAGGTTAGCAAGCTCTTTCGAAACGTAAAAAAAAAGCAATTTTTTGACGTTTCGTGAGAGCTAGGCTCACGTGTGGGGTGTCAAAAGATGCGTCTCCGCGCGGGTTAACTAAATGAACTGGAATAAAAATTTCAACGAAACAAAAATTTTGCACAGTGGGCCAAAAACCAGTTTCTAACATAAAGCTGCGATGGTCAATTTTTATAGTCGGGATAGCAGGAGCTAACCTGCATTATAATTAATATGCAAAAAACTAGGTAAAAAAAGCTCTCCTGGAGGCAGAAATATCGATGGTTTGGTTAGGTTAGGTTAGTTAGGTTAGGTTAGGTTAGCAAGCTCTTTCGAAACGTAAAAAAAAAGCAATTTTTTGACGTTTCGTGAGAGCTAGGCTCACGTGTGGGGTGTCAAAAGATGCGTCTCCGCGCGGGTTAACTAAATGAACTGGAATAAAAATTTCAACGAAACAAAAATTTTGCACAGTGGGCCAAAAACCAGTTTCTAACATAAAGCTGCGATGGTCAATTTTTATAGTCGGGATAGCAGGAGCTAACCTGCATTATAATTAATATGCAAAAAACTAGGTAAAAAAAGCTCTCCTGGAGGCAGAAATATCGATGGTTTGGTTAGGTTAGGTTAGGTTAGTTAGGTTAGGTTAGGTTAGCAAGCTCTTTCGAAACGTAAAAAAAAAAGCAATTTTTTGACGTTTCGTGAGAGCTAGGCTCACGTGTGGGGTGTCAAAAGATGCGTCTCCGCGCGGGTTAACTAAATGAACTGGAATAAAAATTTCAACGAAACAAAAATTTTGCACAGTGGGCCAAAAACCAGTTTCAAACATAAAGCTGCGATGGTCAATTTTTATAGTCGGGATAGCAGGAGCTTACCTGCATTATAATTAATATGCAAAAAACTAGGTAAAAAAAGCTCTCCTGGAGGCAGAAATATCGATGGTTTGGTTAGGTTAGGTTAGGTTAGTTAGGTTAGGTTAGGTTAGGTTAGCAAGCTCTTTCGAAACGTAAAAAAAAGCAATTTTTTGACGTTTCGTGAGAGCTAGGCTCACGTGTGGGATGTCAAAAGATGCGTCTCCGCGCGGGTTAACTAAATGAACTGGAATAAAAATTTCAACGAAACAAAAATTTTGCACAGTGGGCCAAAAACCAGTTTCTAACATAAAGCTGCGATGGTCAATTTTTATAGTCGGGATAGCAGGAGCTAACCTGCATTATAATTAATATGCAAAAAACTAGGTAAAAAAAAGCTCTCCTGGAGGCAGAAATATCGATGGTTTGGTTAGGTTAGGTTAGGTTAGTTAGGTTAGGTTAGGTTAGCAAGCTCTTTCGAAACGTAAAAAAAAAGCAATTTTTTGACGTTTCGTGAGAGCTAGGCTCACGTGTGGGGTGTCAAAAGATGCGTCTCCGCGCGGGTTAACTAAATGAACTGGAATAAAAATTTCAACGAAACAAAAATTTTGCACAGTGGGCCAAAAACCAGTTTCTAACATAAAGCTGCGATGGTCAATTTTTATAGTCGGGATAGCAGGAGCTAACCTGCATTATAATTAATATGCAAAAAACTAGGTAAAAAAAGCTCTCCTGGAGGCAGAAATATCGATGGTTTGGTTAGGTTAGGTTAGGTTAGTTAGGTTAGGTTAGGTTAGCAAGCTCTTTCGAAACTTAAAAAAAAAGCAATTTTTTGACGTTTCGTGAGAGCTAGGCTCACGTGTGGGGTGTCAAAAGATGCGTCTCCGCGCGGGTTAACTAAATGAACTGGAATAAAAACTTCAACGAAACAAAAATTTTGCACAGTGGGCCAAAAACCAGTTTCTAACATAAAGCTGCGATGGTCAATTTTTATAGTCGGGATAGCAGGAGCTAACCTGCATTATAATTAATATGCAAAAAATTAGGTAAAAAAGCTCTCCTGGAGGCAGAAATATCGATGGTTTGGTTAGGTTAGGTTAGGTTAGTTAGGCTGGTTAGCAAGCTCTTTCGAAACGTAAAAAAAAAGCAATTTTTTGACGTTTCGTGAGAGCTAGGCTCACGTGTGGGGTGTCAAAAGATGCGTCTCCGTGCGGGTTAACTAAATGAACTGGAATAAAAACTTCAACGAAACAAAAATTTTGCACAGTGGGCCAAAAACCAGTTTCTAACATAAAGCTGCGATGGTCAATTTTTATAGTCGGGATAGCAGGAGCTAACCTGCATTATAATTAATATGCAAAAAATTAGGTAAAAAAAGCTCTCCTGGAGGCAGAAATATCGATGGTTTGGTTAGGTTAGGTTAGGTTAGTTAGGCTGGTTAGCAAGCTCTTTCGAAACGTAAAAAAAAAGCAATTTTTTGACGTTTCGTGAGAGCTAGGCTCACGTGTGGGGTGTCAAAAGATGCGTCTCCGCGCGGGTTAACTAAATGAACTGGAATAAAAATTTCAACGAAACAAAAATTTTGCACAGTGGGCCAAAAACCAGTTTCTAACATAAAGCTGCGATGGTCAATTTTTATAGTCGGGATAGCAGGAGCTAACCTGCATTATAATTAATATGCAAAAAACTAGGTAAAAAAAGCTCTCCTGGAGGCAGAAATATCGATGGTTTGGTTAGGTTAGGTTAGGTTAGTTAGGTTAGGTTAGGTTAGCAAGCTCTTTCGAAACGTAAAAAAAAAGCAATTTTTTGACGTTTCGTGAGAGCTAGGCTCACGTGTGGGGTGTCAAAAGATGCGTCTCCGCGCGGGTTAACTAAATGAACTGGAATAAAAATTTCAACGAAACAAAAATTTTGCACAGTGGGCCAAAAACCAGTTTCTAACATAAAGCTGCGATGGTCAATTTTTATAGTCGGGATAGCAGGAGCTAACCTGCATTATAATTAATATGCAAAAAACTAGGTAAAAAAAGCTCTCCTGGAGGCAGAAATATCGATGGTTTGGTTAGGTTAGGTTAGGTTAGTTAGGTTAGGTTAGGTTAGCAAGCTCTTTCGAAACGTAAAAAAAAAGCAATTTTTTGACGTTTCGTGAGAGCTAGGCTCACGTGTGGGGTGTCAAAAGATGCGTCTCCGCGCGGGTTAACTAAATGAACTGGAATAAAAATTTCAACGAAACAAAAATTTTGCACAGTGGGCCAAAAACCAGTTTCTAACATAAAGCTGCGATGGTCAATTTTTATAGTCGGGATAGCAGGAGCTAACCTGCATTATAATTAATATGCAAAAAACTAGGTAAAAAAAGCTCTCCTGGAGGCAGAAATATCGATGGTTTGGTTAGGTTAGGTTAGGTTAGTTAGGTTAGGTTAGGTTAGCAAGCTCTTTCGAAACGTAAAAAAAAAGCAATTTTTTGACGTTTCGTGAGAGCTAGGCTCACGTGTGGGGTGTCAAAAGATGCGTCTCCGCGCGGGTTAACTAAATGAACTGGAATAAAAATTTCAACGAAACAAAAATTTTGCACAGTGGGCCAAAAACCAGTTTCTAACATAAAGCTGCGATGGTCAATTTTTATAGTCGGGATAGCAGGAGCTAACCTGCATTATAATTAATATGCAAAAAACTACGTAAAAAAAGCTCTCCTGGAGGCAGAAATATCGATGGTTTGGTTAGGTTAGGTTAGGTTAGTTTAGTTAGGTTAGGTTAGGTTAACAAGCTCTTTCGAAACGTAAAAAAAAAGCAATTTTTTGACGTTTCGTGAGAGCTAGGCTCACGTGTGGGGTGTCAAAAGATGCGTCTCCGCGCGGGTTAACTAAATGAACTGGAATAAAAATTTCAACGAAACAAAAATTTTGCACAGTGGGCCAAAAACCAGTTTCTAACATAAAGCTGCGATGGTCAATTTTTATAGTCGGGATAGCAGGAGCTAACCTGCATTATAATTAATATGCAAAAAACTAGGTAAAAAAAAGCTCTCCTGGAGGCAGAAATATCGATGGTTTGGTTAGGTTAGGTTAGGTTAGTTAGGTTAGGTTAGGTTAGCAAGCTCTTTCGAAACGTAAAAAAAAAAGCAATTTTTTGACGTTTCGTGAGAGCTAGGCTCACGTGTGGGGTGTCAAAAGATGCGTCTCCGCGCGGGTTAACTAAATGAACTGGAATAAAAATTTCAACGAAACAAAAATTTTGCACAGTGGGCCAAAAACCAGTTTCTAACATAAAGCTGCGATGGTCAATTTTTATAGTCGGGATAGCAGGAGCTAACCTGCATTATAATTAATATGCAAAAAACTAGGTAAAAAAAGCTCTCCTGGAGGCAGAAATATCGATGGTTTGGTTAGGTTAGGTTACGTTAGTTAGGTTAGGTTAGGTTAGCAAGCTCTTTCGAAACGTAAAAAAAAGCAATTTTTTGACGTTTCGTGAGAGCTAGGCTCACGTGTGGGGTGTCAAAAGATGCGTCTCCGCGCGGGTTAACTAAATGAACTGGAATAAAAAAACAAAAATTTTGCACAGTGGGCCAAAAACCAGTTTCTAACATAAAGCTGCGATGGTCAATTTTTATAGTCGGGATAGCAGGAGCTAACCTGCATTATAATTAATATGCAAAAAACTAGGTAAAAAAAGCTCTCCTGGAGGCAGAAATATCGATGGTTTGGTTAGGTTAGGTTAGGTTAGTTAGGTTAGGTTAGGTTAGCAAGCTCTTTCGAAACGTAAAAAAAAAGCAATTTTTTGACGTTTCGTGAGAGCTAGGCTCACGTGTGGGGTGTCAAAAGATGCGTCTCCGCGCGGGTTAACTAAATGAACTGGAATAAAAATTTCAACGAAACAAAAATTTTGCACAGTGGGCCAAAAACCAGTTTCTAACATAAAGCTGCGATGGTCAATTTTTATAGTCGGGATAGCAGGAGCTAACCTGCATTATAATTAATATGCAAAAAACTAGGTAAAAAAAGCTCTCCTGGAGGCAGAAATATCGATGGTTTGGTTAGGTTAGGTTAGGTTAGTTAGGTTAGGTTAGGTTAGCAAGCTCTTTCGAAACGTAAAAAAAAGCAATTTTTTGACGTTTCGTGAGAGCTAGGCTCACGTGTGGGGTGTCAAAAGATGCGTCTCCGCGCGGGTTAACTAAATGAACTGGAATAAAAATTTCAACGAAACAAAAATTTTGCACAGTGGGCCAAAAACCAGTTTCTAACATAAAGCTGCGATGGTCAATTTTTATAGTCGGGATAGCAGGAGCTAACCTGCATTATAATTAATATGCAAAAAACTAGGTAAAAAAAGCTCTCCTGGAGGCAGAAATATCGATGGTTTGGTTAGGTTAGGTTAGGTTAGTTAGGTTAGGTTAGGTTAGCAAGCTCTTTCGAAACGTAAAAAAAAAGCAATTTTTTGACGTTTCGTGAGAGCTAGGCTCACGTGTGGGGTGTCAAAAGATGCGTCTCCGCGCGGGTTAACTAAATGAACTGGAATAAAAATTTCAATGAAACAAAAATTTTGCACAGTGGGCCAAAAACCAGTTTCTAACATAAAGCTGCGATGGTCAATTTTTATAGTCGGGATAGCAGGAGCTAACCTGCATTATAATTAATATGCAAAAAACTAGGTAAAGAAAAGCTCTCCTGGAGGCAGAAATATCGATGGTTTGGTTAGGTTAGGTTAGGTTAGTTAGGTTAGGTTAGGTTAGCAAGCTCTTTCGAAACGTAAATAAAAAGCAATTTTTTGACGTTTCGTGAGAGCTAGGCTCACGTGTGGGGTGTCAAAAGATGCGTCTCCGCGCGGGTTAACTAAATGAACTGGAATAAAAATTTCAACGAAACAAAAATTTTGCACAGTGGGCCAAAAACCAGTTTCTAACATAAAGCTGCGATGGTCAATTTTTATAGTCGGGATAGCAGGAGCTAACCTGCATTATAATTAATATGCAAAAAACTAGGTAAAAAAAGCTCTCCTGGAGGCAGAAATATCGATGGTTTGGTTAGGTTAGGTTAGGTTAGTTAGGTTAGGTTAGGTTAGCAAGCTCTTTCGAAACGTAAAAAAAAAGCAATTTTTTGACGTTTCGTGAGAGCTAGGCTCACGTGTGGGGTGTCAAAAGATGCGTCTCCGCGCGGGTTAACTAAATGAACTGGAATAAAAATTTCAACGAAACAAAAATTTTGCACAGTGGGCCAAAAACCAGTTTCTGACATAAAGCTGCGATGGTCAATTTTTATAGTCGGGATAGCAGGAGCTAACCTGCATTATAATTAATATGCAAAAAACTAGGTAAAAAAAGCTCTCCTGGAGGCAGAAATATCGATGGTTTGGTTAGGTTAGGTTAGGTTAGTTAGGTTAGGTTAGGTTAGCAAGCTCTTTCGAAACGTAAAAAAAAAGCAATTTTTTGACGTTTCGTGAGAGCTAGGCTCACGTGTGGGGTGTCAAAAGATGCGTCTCCGCGCGGGTTAACTAAATGAACTGGAATAAAAATTTCAACGAAACAAAAATTTTGCACAGTGGGCCAAAAACCAGTTTCTAACATAAAGCTGCGATGGTCAATTTTTATAGTCGGGATAGCAGGAGCTAACCTGCATTATAATTAATATGCAAAAAACTAGGTAAAAAAAGCTCTCCTGGAGGCAGAAATATCGATGGTTTGGTTAGGTTAGGTTAGGTTAGTTAGGTTAGTTAGGTTAGGTTAGGTTAGCAAGCTCTTTCGAAACGTAGAAAAAAGCAATTTTTTGACGTTTCGTGAGAGCTAGGCTCACGTGTGGGGTGTCAAAAGATGCGTCTCCGCGCGGGTTAACTAAATGAACTGGAATAAAAATTTCAACGAAACAAAAATTTTGCACAGTGGGCCAAAAACCAGTTTCTAACATAAAGCTGCGATGGTCAATTTTTATAGTCGGGATAGCAGGAGCTAACCTGCATTATAATTAATATGCAAAAAACTAGGTAAAAAAAGCTCTCCTGGATGCAGAAATATCGATGGTTTGGTTATGTTAGGTTAGGTTAGTTAGGTTAGGTTAGGTTAGCAAGCTCTTTCGAAACGTAAAAAAAAAGCAATTTTTTGACGTTTCGTGAGAGCTAGGCTCACGTGTGGGGTGTCAAAAGATGCGTCTCCGCGCGGGTTAACTAAATGAACTGGAATAAAAATTTCAACGAAACAAAAATTTTGTACAGTGGGCCAAAAACCAGTTTCTAACATAAAGCTGCGATGGTCAATTTTTATAGTCGGGATAGCAGGAGCTAACCTGCATTATAATTAATATGCAAAAAACTAGGTAAAAAAAGCTCTCCTGGAGGCAGAAATATCGATGGTTTGGTTAGGTTAGGTTACGTTAGTTAGGTTAGGTTAGGTTAGCAAGCTCTTTCGAAACGTAAAAAAAAAGCAATTTTTTGACGTTTCGTGAGAGCTAGGCTCACGTGTGGGGTGTCAAAAGATGCGTCTCCGCGCGGGTTAACTAAATGAACTGGAATAAAAATTTCAACGAAACAAAAATTTTGCACAGTGGGCCAAAAACCAGTTTCTAACATAAAGCTGCGATGGTCAATTTTTATAGTCGGGATAGCAGGAGCTAACCTGCATTATAATTAATATGCAAAAAACTAGGTAAAAAAAGCTCTCCTGGAGGCAGAAATATCGATGGTTTGGTTAGGTTAGGTTAGGTTAGTTAGGTTAGGTTAGGTTAGCAAGCTCTTTCGAAACGTAAAAAAAAAGCAATTTTTTGACGTTTCGTGAGAGCTAGGCTCACGTGTGGGGTGTCAAAAGATGCGTCTCCGCGCGGGTTAACTAAATGAACTGGAATAAAAATTTCAACGAAACAAAAATTTTGCACAGTGGGCCAAAAACCAGTTTCTAACATAAAGCTGCGATGGTCAATTTTTATAGTCGGGATAGCAGGAGCTAACCTGCATTATAATTAATATGCAAAAAACTAGGTAAAAAAAGCTCTCCTGGAGGCAGAAATATCGATGGTTTGTTTAGGTTAGGTTAGGTTAGTTTAGTTAGGTTAGGTTAGGTTAACAAGCTCTTTCGAAACGTAAAAAAAAAGCAATTTTTTGACGTTTCGTGAGAGCTAGGCTCACGTGTGGGGTGTCAAAAGATGCGTCTCCGCGCGGGTTAACTAAATGAACTGGAATAAAAATTTCAACGAAACAAAAATTTTGCACAGTGGGCCAAAAACCAGTTTCTAACATAAAGCTGCGATGGTCAATTTTTATAGTCGGGATAGCAGGAGCTAACCTGCATTATAATTAATATGCAAAAAACTAGGTAAAAAAAAGCTCTCCTGGAGGCAGAAATATCGATGGTTTGGTTAGGTTAGGTTAGGTTAGTTAGGTTAGGTTAGGTTAGCAAGCTCTTTCGAAACGTAAAAAAAAAAGCAATTTTTTGATGTTTCGTGAGAGCTAGGCTCACGTGTGGGGTGTCAAAAGATGCGTCTCCGCGCGGGTTAACTAAATGAACTGGAATAAAAATTTCAACGAAACAAAAATTTTGCACAGTGGGCCAAAAACCAGTTTCTAACATAAAGCTGCGATGGTCAATTTTTATAGTCGGGATAGCAGGAGCTAACCTGCATTATAATTAATATGCAAAAAACTAGGTAAAAAAAGCTCTCCTGGAGGCAGAAATATCGATGGTTTGGTTAGGTTAGGTTACGTTAGTTAGGTTAGGTTAGGTTAGCAAGCTCTTTCGAAACGTAAAAAAAAAGCAATTTTTTGACGTTTCGTGAGAGCTAGGCTCACGTGTGGGGTGTCAAAAGATGCGTCTCCGCGCGGGTTAACTAAATGAACTGGAATAAAAAAACAAAAATTTTGCACAGTGGGCCAAAAACCAGTTTCTAACATAAAGCTGCGATGGTCAATTTTTATAGTCGGGATAGCAGGAGCTAACCTGCATTATAATTAATATGCAAAAAACTAGGTAAAAAAAGCTCTCCTGGAGGCAGAAATATCGATGGTTTGGTTAGGTTAGGTTAGGTTAGTTAGGTTAGGTTAGGTTAGTTAGGTTAGGTTAGGTTAGCAAGCTCTTTCGAAACGTAAAAAAAAAGCAATTTTTTGACGTTTCGTGAGAGCTAGGCTCACGTGTGGGGTGTCAAAAGATGCGTCTCCGCGCGGGTTAACTAAATGAACTGGAATAAAAATTTCAACGAAACAAAAATTTTGCACAGTGGGCCAAAAACCAGTTTCTAACATAAAGCTGCGATGGTCAATTTTTATAGTCGGGATAGCAGGAGCTAACCTGCATTATAATTAATATGCAAAAAACTAGGTAAAAAAAGCTCTCCTGGAGGCAGAAATATCGATGGTTTGGTTAGGTTAGGTTAGGTTAGTTAGGTTAGGTTAGGTTAGCAAGCTCTTTCGAAACGTAAAAAAAAGCAATTTTTTGACGTTTCGTGAGAGCTAGGCTCACGTGTGGGGTGTCAAAAGATGCGTCTCCGCGCGGGTTAACTAAATGAACTGGAATAAAAATTTCAACGAAACAAAAATTTTGCACAGTGGGCCAAAAACCAGTTTCTAACATAAAGCTGCGATGGTCAATTTTTATAGTCGGGATAGCAGGAGCTAACCTGAATTATAATTAATATGCAAAAAACTAGGTAAAAAAAGCTCTCCTGGAGCAGAAATATCGATGGTTTGGTTAGGTTAGGTTAGGTTAGTTAGGTTAGGTTAGGTTAGCAAGCTCTTTCGAAACGTAAAAAAAAAGCAATTTTTTGACGTTTCGTGAGAGCTAGGCTCACGTGTGGGGTGTCAAAAGATGCGTCTCCGCGCGGGTTAACTAAATGAACTGGAATAAAAATTTCAATGAAATATCGATGGTTTGGTTAGGTTAGGTTAGGTTAGTTAGGTTAGGTTAGGTTAGCAAGCTCTTTCGAAACGTAAAAAAAAAGCAATTTTTTGACGTTTCGTGAGAGCTACGCTCACGTGTGGGGTGTCAAAAGATGCGTCTCCGCGCGGGTTAACTAAATGAACTGGAATAAAAATTTCAATGAAACAAAAATTTTGCACAGTGGGCCAAAAACCAGTTTCTAACATAAAGCTGCGATGGTCAATTTTTATAGTCGGGATAGCAGGAGCTAACCTGCATTATAATTAATATGCAAAAAACTAGGTAAAAAAAGCTCTCCTGGAGGCAGAAATATCGATGGTTTGGTTAGGTTAGGTTAGGTTAGTTAGGTTAGGTTATGTTAGCAAGCTCTTTCGAAACGTAAAAAAAAAGCAATTTTTTGACGTTTCGTGAGAGCTAGGCTCACGTGTGGGGTGTCAAAAGATGCGTCTCCGCGCGGGTTAACTAAATGAACTGGAATAAAAATTTCAACGAAACAAAAATTTTGCACAGTGGGCCAAAAACCAGTTTCTAACATAAAGCTGCGATGGTCAATTTTTATAGTCGGGATAGCAGGAGCTAACCTGCATTATAATTAATATGCAAAAAACTAGGTAAAAAAAGCTCTCCTGGAGGCAGAAATATCGACTGTTTGGTTAGGTTAGTTAGGTTAGGTTAGCAAGCTCTTTCGAAACGTAAAAAAAAAGCAATTTTTTGACGTTTCGTGAGAGCTAGGCTCACGTGTGGGGTGTCAAAAGATGCGTCTCCGCGCGGGTTAACTAAATGAACTGGAATAAAAATTTCAACGAAACAAAAATTTTGCACAGTGGGCCAAAAACCGGTTTCTAACATAAAGCTGCGATGGTCAATTTTTATAGTCGGGATAGCAGGAGCTAACCTGCATTATAATTAATATGCAAAAAACTAGGTAAAAAAAGCTCTCCTGGAGGCAGAAATATCGACTGTTTGGTTAGGTTAGGTTAGGTTAGTTAGGTTAGGTTAGGTTAGCAAGCTCTTTCGAAACGTAAAAAAAAAGCAATTTTTTGACGTTTCGTGAGAGCTAGGCTCACGTGTGGGGTGTCAAAAGATGCGTCTCCGCGCGGGTTAACTAAATGAACTGGAATAAAAATTTCAACGAAACAAAAATTTTGCACAGTGGGCCAAAAACCAGTTTCTAACATAAAGCTGCGATGGTCAATTTTTATAATCGGGATAGCAGGAGCTAACCTGCATTATAATTAATATGCAAAAAACTAGGTAAAAAAAGCTCTCCTGGAGGCAGAAATATCGATGGTTTGGTTAGGTTAGGTTAGGTTAGGTTAGCAAGCTCTTTCGAAACGTAAAAAAAAAGCAATTTTTAGACGTTTCGTGAGAGCTAGGCTCACGTGTGGGGTGTCAAAAGATGCGTCTCCGCGCGGGTTAACTAAATGAACTGGAATAAAAATTTCAACGAAAAAAAAATTTTGCACAGTGGGCCAAAAACCAGTTTCTAACATAAAGCTGCGATGGTCAATTTTTATAGTCGGGATAGCAGGAGCTAACCTGCATTATAATTAATATGCAAAAAACTAGGTAAAAAAAGCTCTCCTGGAGGCAGAAATATCGATGGTTTGGTTTGGTTAGGTTAGTTAGGTTAGGTTAGGTTAGCAAGCTCTTTCGAAACGTAAAAAAAAAGCAATTTTTTGACGTTTCGTGAGAGCTAGGCTCACGTGTGGGGTGTCAAAAGATGCGTCTCCGCGCGGGTTAACTAAATGAACTGGAATAAAAATTTCAACGAAACAAAAATTTTGCACAGTGGGCCAAAAACCAGTTTCTAACATAAAGCTGCGATGGTCAATTTTTATAGTCGGGATAGCAGGAGCTAACCTGCATTATAATTAATATGCAAAAAACTAGGTAAAAAAAGCTCTCCTGGAGGCAGAAATATCGATGGTTTGGTTAGGTTAGGTTAGGTTAGTTAGGTTAGGTTAGGTTAGCAAGCTCTTTCGAAACGTAAAAAAAAAGCAATTTTTTGACGTTTCGTGAGAGCTAGGCTCACGTGTGGGGTGTCAAAAGATGCGTCTCCGCGCGGGTTAGCTAAATGAACTGGAATAAAAATTTCAACGAAACAAAAATTTTGCACAGTGGGCCAAAAACCAGTTTCTAACATAAAGCTGCGATGGTCAATTTTTATAGTCGGGATAGCAGGAGCTAACCTGCATTATAATTAATATGCAAAAAACTAGGTAAAAAAAGCTCTCCTGGAGGCAGAAATATCGATGGTTTGGTTAGGTTAGGTTAGGTTAGTTAGGTTAGGTTAGGTTAGCAAGCTCTTTCGAAACGTAAAAAAAAAGCAATTTTTTGACGTTTCGTGAGAGCTAGGCTCACGTGTGGGGTGTCAAAAGATGCGTCTCCGCGCGGGTTAACTAAATGAACTGGAATAAAAATTTCAACGAAACAAAAATTTTGCACAGTGGGCCAAAAACCAGTTTCTAACATAAAGCTGCGATGGTCAATTTTTATAGTCGGGATAGCAGGAGCTAACCTGCATTATAATTAATATGCAA
The DNA here is from genome assembly GCA_951329385.1 of Polia nebulosa. Lineage (NCBI taxonomy): Eukaryota > Metazoa > Arthropoda > Insecta > Lepidoptera > Noctuidae > Polia > Polia nebulosa. The sequence goes on along the minus strand of CATNWG010000033.1, from coordinate 23,233 downwards.
AAAACTAGGTAAAAAAAGCTCTCCTGGAGGCAGAAATATCGATGGTTTGGTTAGGTTAGGTTAGGTTAGTTAGGTTAGGTTAGGTTAGCAAGCTCTTTCGAAACGTAAAAAAAAAGCAATTTTTTGACGTTTCGTGAGAGCTACGCTCACGTGTGGGGTGTCAAAAGATGCGTCTCCGCGCGGGTTAACTAAATGAACTGGAATAAAAATTTCAATGAAACAAAAATTTTGCACAGTGGGCCAAAAACCAGTTTCTAACATAAAGCTGCGATGGTCAATTTTTATAGTCGGGATAGCAGGAGCTAACCTGCATTATAATTAATATGCAAAAAACTAGGTAAAAAAAGCTCTCCTGGAGGCAGAAATATCGATGGTTTGGTTAGGTTAGGTTAGGTTAGTTAGGTTAGGTTATGTTAGCAAGCTCTTTCGAAACGTAAAAAAAAAGCAATTTTTTGACGTTTCGTGAGAGCTAGGCTCACGTGTGGGGTGTCAAAAGATGCGTCTCCGCGCGGGTTAACTAAATGAACTGGAATAAAAATTTCAACGAAACAAAAATTTTGCACAGTGGGCCAAAAACCAGTTTCTAACATAAAGCTGCGATGGTCAATTTTTATAGTCTTTATTTTCATATGTACTACTACTAGTAGGTTTTTATTTTCATATGTACTACTTACTGATGAAAAATTTTTTATATATATATATTTTTTTAATATTCGTTTTTGACATGAATACTTGTATAGTATTGTATTATATTTTTTATTTTATTTTTTTTATTGACATTTTATATTTATTATTTTTTTTTTTTTTTTGACTTGAATACTTTGTTAAGTATTATATTTATTTTTATTTTTTGATTGACATATTATGATTACTATTTTGTTTGACACAAATATTTACTTTGTAAAGTATTGTATTTTTATTATTTTTTTTTATTACTTAATTATTGTAAATGTGAGGACTATGTGGGTTATTATTATTATTTTCTCCTCCTTTTTACAGTAATTTTCAACGTTGTCTGACAGTTTGAGTACTTTTGCGGCCTACCCAAATGTCTTTTCTTTGGTATTGTTCGTCATGTCATTGAGCTCCTTAGTGGTTTTTAAGTTGAGCTATTCGACTATTGACAAATGCTTGCACTGACTGGACAGGTCCACTCAAATATGTTTGGTTCTTTCTTCAAAAGACCACTACAGACACTAAGCTATATGGTCCTCATATAGAATAATGTGAATGCGAGAACTATGTATGTCGTTATATTCATGTAGATTTTATGATTGTCTGGCAGTTTGAGTATTTTTTGCGGCCTACTCAAATGTCCTTACTTTGGTATTGTTCGTCGGTTCGTTGAGCACCTCAGAGTTCTGAGTTGAGCTACGCGATGACTGACAAATGCTTGCACTGTCTGGACAGGTCCACTCGAATTCGTGTGTTGCTTTCTTCATAAAGCTCATCCCAGACATAAACGTACATGGTTCTCATAGGATCTAACCAGTCCACATTGTATGGATTTGAACACTAAAAGAGACTTTGACCTCTGAGTTTTTTTCGGTGTTTCTTCTCAGGGTAGTCAGCTAGGAAACACCGGCCTCATCTAGCTTAAACTGACAAAAAAACATTGACGTGTAAAAGTGTTCCTTGTAACCTATTTACTGAATAAACATCATTTATCATTTATCATTTATCATTTAGTCGGGATAGCAGGAGCTAACCTGCATTATAATTAATATGCAAAAAACTAGGTAAAAAAAGCTCTCCTGGAGGCAGAAATATCGACTGTTTGGTTAGGTTAGGTTAGGTTAGGTTAGCAAGCTCTTTCGAAACGTAAAAAAAAAGCAATTTTTTGACGTTTCGTGAGAGCTAGGCTCACGTGTGGGGTGTCAAAAGATGCGTCTCCGCGCGGGTTAACTAAATGAACTGGAATAAAAATTTCAACGAAACAAAAATTTTGCACAGTGGGCCAAAAACCGGTTTCTAACATAAAGCTGCGATGGTCAATTTTTATAGTCGGGATAGCAGGAGCTAACCTGCATTATAATTAATATGCAAAAAACTAGGTAAAAAAAGCTCTCCTGGAGGCAGAAATATCGACTGTTTGGTTAGGTTAGGTTAGGTTAGTTAGGTTAGGTTAGGTTAGCAAGCTCTTTCGAAACGTAAAAAAAAAGCAATTTTTTGACGTTTCGTGAGAGCTAGGCTCACGTGTGGGGTGTCAAAAGATGCGTCTCCGCGCGGGTTAACTAAATGAACTGGAATAAAAATTTCAACGAAACAAAAATTTTGCACAGTGGGCCAAAAACCAGTTTCTAACATAAAGCTGCGATGGTCAATTTTTATAGTCGGGATAGCAGGAGCTAACCTGCATTATAATTAATATGCAAAAAACTAGGTAAAAAAAGCTCTCCTGGAGGCAGAAATATCGATGGTTTGGTTAGGTTAGGTTAGGTTAGGTTAGCAAGCTCTTTCGAAACGTAAAAAAAAAGCAATTTTTAGACGTTTCGTGAGAGCTAGGCTCACGTGTGGGGTGTCAAAAGATGCGTCTCCGCGCGGGTTAACTAAATGAACTGGAATAAAAATTTCAACGAAACAAAAATTTTGCACAGTGGGCCAAAAACCAGTTTCTAACATAAAGCTGCGATGGTCAATTTTTATAGTCGGGATAGCAGGAGCTAACCTGCATTATAATTAATATGCAAAAAACTAGGTAAAAAAAGCTCTCCTGGAGGCAGAAATATCGATGGTTTGGTTAGGTTAGGTTAGGTTAGTTAGGTTAGGTTAGGTTAGCAAGCTCTTTCGAAACGTAAAAAAAAAGCAATTTTTTGACGTTTCGTGAGAGCTAGGCTCACGTGTGGGGTGTCAAAAGATGCGTCTCCGCGCGGGTTAACTAAATGAACTGGAATAAAAATTTCAACGAAACAAAAATTTTGCACAGTGGGCCAAAAACCAGTTTCTAACATAAAGCTGCGATGGTCAATTTTTATAGTCGGGATAGCAGGAGCTAACCTGCATTATAATTAATATGCAAAAAACTAGGTAAAAAAAGCTCTCCTGGAGGCAGAAATATCGATGGTTTGGTTAGGTTAGGTTAGGTTAGTTAGGTTAGGTTAGGTTAGCAAGCTCTTTCGAAACGTAAAAAAAAAGCAATTTTTTGACGTTTCGTGAGAGCTAGGCTCACGTGTGGGGTGTCAAAAGATGCGTCTCCGCGCGGGTTAACTAAATGAACTGGAATAAAAATTTCAACGAAACAAAAATTTTGCACAGTGGGCCAAAAACCAGTTTCTAACATAAAGCTGCGATGGTCAATTTTTATAGTCGGGATAGCAGGAGCTAACCTGCATTATAATTAATATGCAAAAAACTAGGTAAAAAAAGCTCTCCTGGAGGCAGAAATATCGATGGTTTGGTTAGGTTAGGTTAGGTTAGTTAGGTTAGGTTAGGTTAGCAAGCTCTTTCGAAACGTAAAAAAAAAGCAATTTTTTGACGTTTCGTGAGAGCTACGCTCACGTGTGGGGTGTCAAAAGATGCGTCTCCGCGCGGGTTAACTAAATGAACTGGAATAAAAATTTCAATGAAACAAAAATTTTGCACAGTGGGCCAAAAACCAGTTTCTAACATAAAGCTGCGATGGTCAATTTTTATAGTCGGGATAGCAGGAGCTAACCTGCATTATAATTAATATGCAAAAAACTAGGTAAAAAAAGCTCTCCTGGAGGCAGAAATATCGATGGTTTGGTTAGGTTAGGTTAGGTTAGTTAGGTTAGGTTATGTTAGCAAGCTCTTTCGAAACGTAAAAAAAAAGCAATTTTTTGACGTTTCGTGAGAGCTAGGCTCACGTGTGGGGTGTCAAAAGATGCGTCTCCGCGCGGGTTAACTAAATGAACTGGAATAAAAATTTCAACGAAACAAAAATTTTGCACAGTGGGCCAAAAACCAGTTTCTAACATAAAGCTGCGATGGTCAATTTTTATAGTCGGGATAGCAGGAGCTAACCTGCATTATAATTAATATGCAAAAAACTAGGTAAAAAAAGCTCTCCTGGAGGCAGAAATATCGACTGTTTGGTTAGGTTAGGTTAGGTTAGGTTAGCAAGCTCTTTCGAAACGTAAAAAAAAAGCAATTTTTTGACGTTTCGTGAGAGCTAGGCTCACGTGTGGGGTGTCAAAAGATGCGTCTCCGCGCGGGTTAACTAAATGAACTGGAATAAAAATTTCAACGAAACAAAAATTTTGCACAGTGGGCCAAAAACCGGTTTCTAACATAAAGCTGCGATGGTCAATTTTTATAGTCGGGATAGCAGGAGCTAACCTGCATTATAATTAATATGCAAAAAACTAGGTAAAAAAAGCTCTCCTGGAGGCAGAAATATCGACTGTTTGGTTAGGTTAGGTTAGGTTAGTTAGGTTAGGTTAGGTTAGCAAGCTCTTTCGAAACGTAAAAAAAAAGCAATTTTTTGACGTTTCGTGAGAGCTAGGCTCACGTGTGGGGTGTCAAAAGATGCGTCTCCGCGCGGGTTAACTAAATGAACTGGAATAAAAATTTCAACGAAACAAAAATTTTGCACAGTGGGCCAAAAACCAGTTTCTAACATAAAGCTGCGATGGTCAATTTTTATAGTCGGGATAGCAGGAGCTAACCTGCATTATAATTAATATGCAAAAAACTAGGTAAAAAAAGCTCTCCTGGAGGCAGAAATATCGATGGTTTGGTTAGGTTAGGTTAGCAAGCTCTTTCGAAACGTAAAAAAAAAGCAATTTTTAGACGTTTCGTGAGAGCTAGGCTCACGTGTGGGGTGTCAAAAGATGCGTCTCCGCGCGGGTTAACTAAATGAACTGGAATAAAAATTTCAACGAAACAAAAATTTTGCACAGTGGGCCAAAAACCAGTTTCTAACATAAAGCTGCGATGGTCAATTTTTATAGTCGGGATAGCAGGAGCTAACCTGCATTATAATTAATATGCAAAAAACTAGGTAAAAAAAGCTCTCCTGGAGGCAGAAATATCGATGGTTTGGTTAGGTTAGGTTAGGTTAGTTAGGTTAGGTTAGGTTAGCAAGCTCTTTCGAAACGTAAAAAAAAAGCAATTTTTTGACGTTTCGTGAGAGCTAGGCTCACGTGTGGGGTGTCAAAAGATGCGTCTCCGCGCGGGTTAACTAAATGAACTGGAATAAAAATTTCAACGAAACAAAAATTTTGCACAGTGGGCCAAAAACCAGTTTCTAACATAAAGCTGCGATGGTCAATTTTTATAGTCGGGATAGCAGGAGCTAACCTGCATTATAATTAATATGCAAAAAACTAGGTAAAAAAAGCTCTCCTGGAGGCAGAAATATCGATGGTTTGGTTAGGTTAGGTTAGGTTAGTTAGGTTAGGTTAGGTTAGCAAGCTCTTTCGAAACGTAAAAAAAAAGCAATTTTTTGACGTTTCGTGAGAGCTAGGCTCACGTGTGGGGTGTCAAAAGATGCGTCTCCGCGCGGGTTAACTAAATGAACTGGAATAAAAATTTCAACGAAACAAAAATTTTGCACAGTGGGCCAAAAACCAGTTTCTAACATAAAGCTGCGATGGTCAATTTTTATAGTCGGGATAGCAGGAGCTAACCTGCATTATAATTAATATGCAAAAAACTAGGTAAAAAAAGCTCTCCTGGAGGCAGAAATATCGATGGTTTGGTTAGGTTGTAAAGAAAATTATTTCTTCCACCGGCTAGCGTCAGAGATACTTTTGGCCTGAGACCCTGTTACCTATCTTCGGGTTTTGTACATGAGGTATGCATGCAGTAAATAAGAGTCCTTAGATTTGGTCTTCACATATATCACGTTTATTTATTGCACTTCAACACACTATATAGTACTCCGTTCTCAGAAAATTAAATGTTCAACTTACAATTTATGTCGAAACATTTTTACCACATCGTTCGATGATTATGGGTCCAGTTCAGAGGTCCTCAAACGGCATCTACGCCGTGGTCATCTAATCTTGGGCAATTCTGGACACGTGGGTGCTTATGTTCAGAAACCGTTTTATGATCCGACCATTTTATATAGTTTTGTCCTTAGTAATTAATTAAATCTAACGTAGGAACCCTGCCAACAAATAGAAAGATTTGATGAGACTCCTGAATGCCACGCGCTTAAGACTTAGCATCAGCACAGAAAAAAACCCAAAAAAGATACTCACAGCGTCCAACATCCGAATGCTTAATGCATTTGAACTTAACTCTGGTTCCAGCTACCTTTCGAGACATCATAGGTGCTTTTTAAGAACTTATCCAATAAATAAAGTTTAACGTGGCAGACTCGCTCCAGATCAACTTGGAAAAAGCTACGTCAAACGACAATCTGTCATCTGTCAACTCGCAAAACAACGCTTCATTCCACGAAACTAAATTCATTCTATTTTTAGGTGTTACAATACACCTTACCCCGGTTAAAAAAATTTTTTTTACTCAAAAAAAAATTTTTTTTTTTTAAAGACTACAATGCCATGTACATTTAGAATCTCACCAAAACCCTCGGCAGAAGCTGAGGCATCTCGAACCAAATCCGAATCAAGATTCCCCTCAGACACAAAGATTAAATTACTACTATATAAGTAAGTACCAATTCAATTTAAGTTTTCAATTAAGTATTAAGTACCAAATAAAAATCAAGAAACAGGATGAGAAGGTATGCATAACCCCCAATACTCCTTAACAAAAGTCTGTATGTAGGTATGCACACATTTAAATAAAGTTTTAAGTTTAATGTATCACACAATTACTTATTTTAAATCTAAGTATTTGTGATATACAATTACTAATAAGTTTAGTATAATTAAATAATCAATACTCTTTAACACAGAGTATTGTTATTCCAAAGGATCTATAAATTTTATATCTAAATAACTATGATACTAGATGTATCAAGTATTCACAAGTAATTATTTCAAAACTAATAAAAAATAAATATTTAGTTTTGACAACATTAATCTCTTATTCAAGTAATTGAGATTCAATGAGTAAGTATTAAGTTTTATTTTATTACCCTCAATCTCCTATCCTAGTAAGTAACAGTAATACCATAACAACAAGTTCCTAAAGAAAGTAATATCACATCACAAATCTAAGTGATTGTGATTTATCAATGTATTGAGTTTAACTTTGTAGTTAAGTAATTTACAAAAGTCATATTCTATATATTTGAAATTCAAAAGCATTAAGGATAATTTAATTAAACAGGATTATCAGAAACTGCTCAATCAAATTTCATAAGTATTGGCTTGGGAGCAATTCAAGCATGAACCCCAAGCCAAAAACTAAAAGTGAATCGAGGACTATTTGCCCATCTAAACGAATTTGGGTATGCAATACCAGACACACTTACCGTGTATCTTTTAATGGACAGACTTACGAGCATCCTAGCCAACCGTTAACAAAATAAACGAATTGGGGTTCAACTATCCATCTAAACAAATTCGGATATTCAATATACCAGACACATTTATCATGTATCTTTTAGTGAACAAATCTTAAGATGTCCTATAATCAATTCCAAAAGTTAATTATAAATATAATAAATAAAAGTTAAATTTAGTTATCTAAGAGTGAATTGAGGACTATTTGCCCACCCGAACAAATTTGGGTATTCAATATACCAGACACACTTATCGTGTATCTTTTAATGGACAGACTTACGAGCATCCTAGCCAATTGTTAATAAAATAAACGAATTGGGGTTCAACTGTCCATCTAAACAAATTTGGATATTCAATATACCAGATACATTTATCATGTATCTTTCAGTGAACAAACCATAAGATGTCCTATAACCAATTCAATATGTGAATTAAACATAAAATTCCATAAGTGAATCCAATTAAAAGGATTAAATAAGTAAAAGTTAAATTGAGTTTTATTTAATTAAGTTGGGCGCCTGTGGGATCATCAATAAATAAATTTGAGTAAATATCCCACATTTATAAAAGTTGGTATCACTAGTTACTAAGAGATTTGAGAAGTTTATTTATACTAATAAAGTAATTAAGTAAAGTGAGTTTAAATTTTAAAGTTTTAATAACTCCGGTGAAGTATTATAGTCATCCGAGAAATTCTCATTAAATATTGAGACCAAGTTAAAATTCGTTTGACTATTTCACTATCAATCCACAGTCAACTATCCAAGTAAACGGTACAAGTCAGAAATTGGTCAGCAATTGGTTCCGAACACAAGCGTACCTGATTGGCCACCGTAGGTGCCAGATAGTCCTCTTACTTAAAACTGCCACACAGACCTAGATACCGCTTGCAGATCTCAACCCAGGATACATTTGGATTGACTGAAACATTAAAATAATTCAATTCATGTACAAATTCCTACCTAAGAAGGTAATCAATCCACAATTTATACATCCTGAACAAAAGAAATCTATCTTAAGTTTCTATTCTTAAGTTAAATTAACAAGTTAATATTATATAAGTCAATAAACAAGTTAATATTACACAATAGTAAGTGTAAAAAAAAATTACCATAAGTTGAAACAATAGTGATCAATACAAATTATAGTTTAAGTTTCACTAAGTGAACATAAGAAGCTAATATTAGACACTCATAGGTGAATCTAATATAAATGAGTTGTTACAATCATAAAATTCAAGAATACATTACAAAGGATGAGGCTAAACAGACCATGTGCTGATAACCTCAAATTAAGTACCTTCACAATAATATCAGGTATTGAACAACTCCAATAATTAAGTTAATCACTATTTTAAGTTTAACCCTTAATTAATAAGGCATAAGACAGGCAACCTAAAATTTTGCCATGTGCTTATAAAATCAGTGAAAAAGATTGTCACAGCAATTTAACTAACATTTAACATGTTTACAAATTAAGTTAAACACTATTTAAGTTTTAACTAATAAACAAAGGCTTAAAATTGGAAACTTTAAATTTTCCACAATGTGCCTTTTAACTACAATAGTGTCAAAATGTTTGACCTTAAAGAAAATAAGTAAATAAGAATTAGCTAAGCTTGACCATAACTCTAGATAAATTACCTCAAACAAACCTCATGCATCACGTTGGGCGTACATTGTAAAGAAAATTATTTCTTCCACCGGCTAGCGTCAGAGATACTTTTGGCCTGAGACCCTGTTACCTATCTTCGGGTTTTGTACATGAGGTATGCATGCAGTAAATAAGAGTCCTTAGATTTGGTCTTCACATATATCACGTTTATTTATTGCACTTCAACACACTATATAGTACTCCGTTCTCAGAAAATTAAATGTTCAACTTACAATTTATGTCGAAACATTTTTACCACATCGTTCGATGATTATGGGTCCAGTTCAGAGGTCCTCAAACGGCATCTACGCCGTGGTCATCTAATCTTGGGCAATTCTGGACACGTGGGTGCTTATGTTCAGAAACCGTTTTATGATCCGACCATTTTATATAGTTTTGTCCTTAGTAATTAATTAAATCTAACGTAGGAACCCTGCCAACAAATAGAAAGATTTGATGAGACTCCTGAATGCCACGCGCTTAAGACTTAGCATCAGCACAGAAAAAAACCCAAAAAAGATACTCACAGCGTCCAACATCCGAATGCTTAATGCATTTGAACTTAACTCTGGTTCCAGCTACCTTTCGAGACATCATAGGTGCTTTTTAAGAACTTATCCAATAAATAAAGTTTAACGTGGCAGACTCGCTCCAGATCAACTTGGAAAAAGCTACGTCAAACGACAATCTGTCATCTGTCAACTCGCAAAACAACGCTTCATTCCACGAAACTAAATTCATTCTATTTTTAGGTGTTACAAGGTTAGGTTAGGTTAGTTAGGTTAGGTTAGGTTAGCAAGCTCTTTCGAAACGTAAAAAAAAAGCAATTTTTTGACGTTTCGTGAGAGCTACGCTCACGTGTGGGGTGTCAAAAGATGCGTCTCCGCGCGGGTTAACTAAATGAACTGGAATAAAAATTTCAATGAAACAAAAATTTTGCACAGTGGGCCAAAAACCAGTTTCTAACATAAAGCTGCGATGGTCAATTTTTATAGTCGGGATAGCAGGAGCTAACCTGCATTATAATTAATATGCAAAAAACTAGGTAAAAAAAGCTCTCCTGGAGGCAGAAATATCGATGGTTTGGTTAGGTTAGGTTAGGTTAGTTAGGTTAGGTTATGTTAGCAAGCTCTTTCGAAACGTAAAAAAAAAGCAATTTTTTGACGTTTCGTGAGAGCTAGGCTCACGTGTGGGGTGTCAAAAGATGCGTCTCCGCGCGGGTTAACTAAATGAACTGGAATAAAAATTTCAACGAAACAAAAATTTTGCACAGTGGGCCAAAAACCAGTTTCTAACATAAAGCTGCGATGGTCAATTTTTATAGTCGGGATAGCAGGAGCTAACCTGCATTATAATTAATATGCAAAAAACTAGGTAAAAAAAGCTCTCCTGGAGGCAGAAATATCGACTGTTTGGTTAGGTTAGGTTAGGTTAGTTAGGTTAGGTTAGGTTAGCAAGCTCTTTCGAAACGTAAAAAAAAAGCAATTTTTTGACGTTTCGTGAGAGCTAGGCTCACGTGTGGGGTGTCAAAAGATGCGTCTCCGCGCGGGTTAACTAAATGAACTGGAATAAAAATTTCAACGAAACAAAAATTTTGCACAGTGGGCCAAAAACCGGTTTCTAACATAAAGCTGCGATGGTCAATTTTTATAGTCGGGATAGCAGGAGCTAACCTGCATTATAATTAATATGCAAAAAACTAGGTAAAAAAAGCTCTCCTGGAGGCAGAAATATCGACTGTTTGGTTAGGTTAGGTTAGGTTAGTTAGGTTAGGTTAGGTTAGCAAGCTCTTTCGAAACGTAAAAAAAAAGCAATTTTTTGACGTTTCGTGAGAGCTAGGCTCACGTGTGGGGTGTCAAAAGATGCGTCTCCGCGCGGGTTAACTAAATGAACTGGAATAAAAATTTCAACGAAACAAAAATTTTGCACAGTGGGCCAAAAACCAGTTTCTAACATAAAGCTGCGATGGTCAATTTTTATAGTCGGGATAGCAGGAGCTAACCTGCATTATAATTAATATGCAAAAAACTAGGTAAAAAAAGCTCTCCTGGAGGCAGAAATATCGATGGTTTGGTTAGGTTAGGTTAGGTTAGGTTAGCAAGCTCTTTCGAAACGTAAAAAAAAAGCAATTTTTAGACGTTTCGTGAGAGCTAGGCTCACGTGTGGGGTGTCAAAAGATGCGTCTCCGCGCGGGTTAACTAAATGAACTGGAATAAAAATTTCAACGAAAAAAAAATTTTGCACAGTGGGCCAAAAACCAGTTTCTAACATAAAGCTGCGATGGTCAATTTTTATAGTCGGGATAGCAGGAGCTAACCTGCATTATAATTAATATGCAAAAAACTAGGTAAAAAAAGCTCTCCTGGAGGCAGAAATATCGATGGTTTGGTTTGGTTAGGTTAGTTAGGTTAGGTTAGGTTAGCAAGCTCTTTCGAAACGTAAAAAAAAAGCAATTTTTTGACGTTTCGTGAGAGCTAGGCTCACGTGTGGGGTGTCAAAAGATGCGTCTCCGCGCGGGTTAACTAAATGAACTGGAATAAAAATTTCAACGAAACAAAAATTTTGCACAGTGGGCCAAAAACCAGTTTCTAACATAAAGCTGCGATGGTCAATTTTTATAGTCGGGATAGCAGGAGCTAACCTGCATTATAATTAATATGCAAAAAACTAGGTAAAAAAAGCTCTCCTGGAGGCAGAAATATCGATGGTTTGGTTAGGTTAGGTTAGTTAGGTTAGGTTAGGTTAGCAAGCTCTTTCGAAACGTAAAAAAAAGCAATTTTTTGACGTTTAGTGAGAGCTAGGCTCACGTGTGGGGTGTCAAAAGATGCGTCTCCGCGCGGGTTAACTAAATGAACTGGAATAAAAATTTCAACGAAACAAAAATTTTGCACAGTGGGCCAAAAACCAGTTTGTAACATAAAGCTGCGATGGTCAATTTTTATAGTCGGGATAGCAGGAGCTAACCTGCATTATAATTAATATGCAAAAAACTAGGTAAAAAAAGCTCTCCTGGAGGCAGAAATATCGATGGTTTGGTTAGGTTAGGTTAGTTAGGTTAGGTTAGGTTTTTTTTTTTTTTTTTTTGGGGGTGGGAAATCATCTAATGACTCTTTCCGCTCTGGGGTGGAGCGGAAGGGCGTGTCAGACTCTTACTGACTAAAACCCACCCCTGTTCCTCCCTGCCCTACGCGCCCGGGGGCGAGGTAACTCTTTCGAATTTATCCTCCACCCCCGGGCAGGCACTGGCCGTGGCAGGCCCCGTCCTTTGCTGACAACTCTTTGAGGCGCGCGTGGAACACTACGCGCCGTCGACTCTCGGGCCTGGTGCTGATCGGACGGCGAGTTACCCGCTACTCGCCGTCCGCAGGCCCGGGTCTACGGTGGCCGGAGATCGTCTCGCAGCCCCCGGCGTCTCCTGCGACGGCTGCTGCTGGGGGCGCTAGGGCGATTCGGTCTCTGTTGAATCTCCCTAACGTGTGCCGCCTCCCTCTTCGCGAGCATTACTGCTTCGCAGAAGTTGGAGACGGCCCCCCATTCCCTCTCACTCCGTACCATGGCCTGAACCAGGGCACGGCGCGAGAGGTCGCTGCCGCCTATCGCATCCACGAGGACACGGCGGTGTTCTGCCCAGGCGGGGCAAACCTCCACCGTATGCTCCACCGTGTCCACGGGGCGATCCTCGCAGTGGAAACACGCAGGGGTCACCTCCGCCTTGATACGACACAGGTACTTCCCGAAACAGCCATGTCCGGTGAGCACCTGCGTCAGGCGGAAGGTGAGGGCGCCATGGCGCCTCTCCAGCCACTCCTCAAAGAGGGGCACTACCGCCTCGATGGTGGCGTGCCCAGCGCTGGGTTGCGACAGTCGCTCTCTCCATGTCACCATGAGATCCTGCCGGAGCTCTGTCCGCCGAGCCGCGAGTTGTCGCGGCAGCGGAGTTTCGCCCCGGCGTTTAGCCTCCTCGCGCCACTCGTACAGGTGCGCGAGGATTTTTGCCTCCAGATCCCACGGTGACAGTCCGGCAAGGAGGCTCGCCGCCTCACGGGAGAAGGTTAGGTTAGGTTAGCAAGCTCTTTCGAAACGTAAAAAAAAAGCAATTTTTTGACGTTTCGTGAGAGCTAGGCTCACGTGTGGGGTGTCAAAAGATGCGTCTCCGCGCGGGTTAACTAAATGAACTGGAATAAAAATTTCAACGAAACAAAAATTTTGCACAGTGGGCCAAAAACCAGTTTCTAACATAAAGCTGCGATGGTCAATTTTTATAGTCGGGATAGCAGGAGCTAACCTGCATTATAATTAATATGCAAAAAACTAGGTAAAAAAAGCTCTCCTGGAGGCAGAAATATCGATGGTTTGGTTAGGTTAGGTTAGGTTAGTTAGGTTAGGTTAGGTTAGCAAGCTCTTTCGAAACGTAAAAAAAAGCAATTTTTTGACGTTTCGTGAGAGCTAGGCTCACGTGTGGGGTGTCAAAAGATGCGTCTCCGCGCGGGTTTACTAAATGAACTGGAATAAAAATTTCAACGAAACAAAAATTTTGCACAGTGGGCCAAAAACCAGTTTCTAACATAAAGCTGCGATGGTCAATTTTTATAGTCGGGATAGCAGGAGCTAACCTGCATTATAATTAATATGCAAAAAACTAGGTAAAAAAAGCTCTCCTGGAGGCAGAAATATCGATGGTTTGGTTAGGTTAGGTTAGGTTAGTTAGGTTAGGTTAGGTTAGCAAGCTCTTTCGAAACGTAAAAAAAAGCAATTTTTTGACGTTTCGTGAGAGCTAGGCTCACGTGTGGGGTGTCAAAAGATGCGTCTCCGCGCGGGTTAACTAAATGAACTGGAATAAAAATTTCAACGAAACAAAAATTTTGCACAGTGGGCCAAAAACCAGTTTCTAACATAAAGCTGCGATGGTCAATTTTTATAGTCAGGATAGCAGGAGCTAACCTGCATAATAATTAATATGCAAAAAACTAGGTAAAAAAAGCTCTCCTGGAGGCAGAAATATCGATGGTTTGGTTAGGTTAGGTTAGGTTAGGTTAGCAAGCTCTTTCGAAACGTAAAAAAAAAGCAATTTTTAGACGTTTCGTGAGAGCTAGGCTCACGTGTGGGGTGTCAAAAGATGCGTCTCCGCGCGGGTTAACTAAATGAACTGGAATAAAAATTTCAACGAAAAAAAAATTTTGCACAGTGGGCCAAAAACCAGTTTCTAACATAAAGCTGCGATGGTCAATTTTTATAGTCGGGATAGCAGGAGCTAACCTGCATTATAATTAATATGCAAAAAACTAGGTAAAAAAAGCTCTCCTGGAGGCAGAAATATCGATGGTTTGGTTAGGTTAGGTTAGGTTAGTTAGGTTAGGTTATGTTAGCAAGCTCTTTCGAAACGTAAAAAAAAAGCAATTTTTTGACGTTTCGTGAGAGCTAGGCTCACGTGTGGGGTGTCAAAAGATGCGTCTCCGCGCGGGTTAACTAAATGAACTGGAATAAAAATTTCAACGAAACAAAAATTTTGCACAGTGGGCCAAAAACCAGTTTCTAACATAAAGCTGCGATGGTCAATTTTTATAGTCGGGATAGCAGGAGCTAACCTGCACTATAATTAATATGCAAAAAACTAGGTAAAAAAAGCTCTCCTGGAGGCAGAAATATCGATGGTTTGGTTAGGTTAGGTTAGGTTAGTTAGGTTAGGTTAGGTTAGCAAGCTCTTTCGAAACGTAAAAAAAAGCAATTTTTTGACGTTTCGTGAGAGCTAGGCTCACGTGTGGGGTGTCAAAAGATGCGTCTCCGCGCGGGTTTACTAAATGAACTGGAATAAAAATTTCAACGAAACAAAAATTTTGCACAGTGGGCCAAAAACCAGTTTCTAACATAAAGCTGCGATGGTCAATTTTTATAGTCGGGATAGCAGGAGCTAACCTGCATTATAATTAATATGCAAAAAACTAGGTAAAAAAAGCTCTCCTGGAGGCAGAAATATCGATGGTTTGGTTAGGTTAGGTTAGGTTAGTTAGGTTAGGTTAGGTTAGCAAGCTCTTTCGAAACGTAAAAAAAAGCAATTTTTTGACGTTTCGTGAGAGCTAGGCTCACGTGTGGGGTGTCAAAAGATGCGTCTCCGCGCGGGTTAACTAAATGAACTGGAATAAAAATTTCAACGAAAAAAAAATTTTGCACAGTGGGCCAAAAACCAGTTTCTAACATAAAGCTGCGATGGTCAATTTTTATAGTCGGGATAGCAGGAGCTAACCTGCATTATAATTAATATGCAAAAAACTAGGTAAAAAAAGCTCTCCTGGAGGCAGAAATATCGATGGTTTGGTTAGGTTAGGTTAGGTTAGTTAGGTTAGGTTAGGTTAGCAAGCTCTTTCGAAACGTAAAAAAAAAGCAATTTTTTGACGTTTCGTGAGAGCTAGGCTCACGTGTGGGGTGTCAAAAGATGCGTCTCCGCGCGGGTTAACTAAATGAACTGGAATAAAAATTTCAACGAAACAAAAATTTTGCACAGTGGGCCAAAAACCAGTTTCTAACATAAAGCTGCGATGGTCAATTTTTATAGTCGGGATAGCAGGAGCTAACCTGCATTATAATTAATATGCAAAAAACTAGGTAAAAAAAGCTCTCCTGGAGGCAGAAATATCGATGGTTTGGTTAGGTTAGGTTAGGTTAGTTAGGTTAGGTTAGGTTAGCAAGCTCTTTCGAAACGTAAAAAAAAAGCAATTTTTTGACGTTTCGTGAGAGCTAGGCTCACGTGTGGGGTGTCAAAAGATGCGTCTCCGCGCGGGTTAACTAAATGAACTGGAATAAAAATTTCAACGAAACAAAAATTTTGCACAGTGGGCCAAAAACCAGTTTCTAACATAAAGCTGCGATGGTCAATTTTTATAGTCGGGATAGCAGGAGCTAACCTGCATTATAATTAATATGCAAAAAACTAGGTAAAAAAAGCTCTCCTGGAGGCAGAAATATCGATGGTTTGGTTAGGTTAGGTTAGGTTAGTTAGGTTAGGTTAGCAAGCTCTTTCGAAACGTAAAAAAAAGCAATTTTTTGACGTTTCGTGAGAGCTATGCTCACGTGTGGGGTGTCAAAAGATGCGTCTCCGCGCGGGTTAACTAAATGAACTGGAATAAAAATTTCAACGAAACAAAAATTTTGCACAGTGGGCCAAAAACCAGTTTCTAACATATAGCTGCGATGGTCAATTTTTATAGTCGGGATAGCAGGAGCTAACCTGCATTATAATTAATATGCAAAAAACTAGGTAAAAAAAGCTCTCCTGGAGGCAGAAATATCGATGGTTTGGTTAGGTTAGGTTAGGTTAGTTAGGTTAGGTTAGGTTAGCAAGCTCTTTCGATACGTAAAAAAAAAGCAATTTTTTGACGTTTCGTGAGAGCTAGGCTCACGTGTGGGGTGTCAAAAGATGCGTCTCCGCGCGGGTTAACTAAATGAACTGGAATAAAAATTTCAACGAAACAAAAATTTTGCACAGTGGGCCAAAAACCAGTTTCTAACATAAAGCTGCGATGGTCAATTTTTATAGTCGGGATAGCAGGAGCTAACCTGCATTATAATTAATATGCAAAAAACTAGGTAAAAAAAGCTCTCCTGGAGGCAGAAATATCGACTGTTTGGTTAGGTTAGGTTAGGTTAGTTAGGTTAGGTTAGGTTAGCAAGCTCTTTCGAAACGTAAAAAAAAAGCAATTTTTTGACGTTTCGTGAGAGCTAGGCTCACGTGTGGGGTGTCAAAAGATGCGTCTTCGCGCGGGTTAACTAAATGAACTGGAATAAAAATTTCAACGAAACAAAAATTTTGCACAGTGGGCCAAAAACCAGTTTCTAACATAAAGCTGCGATGGTCAATTTTTATAGTCGGGATAGCAGGAGCTAACCTGCATTATAATTAATATGCAAAAAACTAGGTAAAAAAAGCTCTCCTGGAGGCAGAAATATCGATGGTTTGGTTAGGTTAGGTTAGGTTAGGTTAGCAAGCTCTTTCGAAACGTAAAAAAAAAGCAATTTTTAGACGTTTCGTGAGAGCTAGGCTCACGTGTGGGGTGTCAAAAGATGCGTCTCCGCGCGGGTTAACTAAATGAACTGGAATAAAAATTTCAACGAAAAAAAAATTTTGCACAGTGGGCCAAAAACCAGTTTCTAACATAAAGCTGCGATGGTCAATTTTGATAGTCGGGATAGCAGGAGCTAACCTGCATTATAATTAATATGCAAAAAACTAGGTAAAAAAAGCTCTCCTGGAGGCAGAAATATCGATGGTTTGGTTAGGTTAGGTTAGGTTAGTTAGGTTAGGTTATGTTAGCAAGCTCTTTCGAAACGTAAAAAAAAAGCAATTTTTTGACGTTTCGTGAGAGCTAGGCTCACGTGTGGGGTGTCAAAAGATGCGTCTCCGCGCGGGTTAACTAAATGAACTGGAATAAAAATTTCAACGAAACAAAAATTTTGCACAGTGGGCCAAAAACCAGTTTCTAACATAAAGCTGCGATGGTCAATTTTTATAGTCGGGATAGCAGGAGCTAACCTGCACTATAATTAATATGCAAAAAAGTAGGTAAAAAAAGCTCTCCTGGAGGCAGAAATATCGATGGTTTGGTTAGGTTAGGTTAGGTTAGTTAGGTTAGGTTAGGTTAGCAAGCTCTTTCGAAACGTAAAAAAAAGCAATTTTTTGACGTTTCGTGAGAGCTAGGCTCACGTGTGGGGTGTCAAAAGATGCGTCTCCGCGCGGGTTTACTAAATGAACTGGAATAAAAATTTCAACGAAACAAAAATTTTGCACAGTGGGCCAAAAACCAGTTTCTAACATAAAGCTGCGATTGTCAATTTTTATAGTCGGGATAGCAGGAGCTAACCTGCATTATAATTAATATGCAAAAAACTAGGTAAAAAAAGCTCTCCTGGAGGCAGAAATATCGATGGTTTGGTTAGGTTAGGTTAGGTTAGTTAGGTTAGGTTAGGTTAGCAAGCTCTTTCGAAACGTAAAAAAAAGCAATTTTTTGACGTTTCGTGAGAGCTAGGCTCACGTGTGGGGTGTCAAAAGATGCGTCTCCGCGCGGGTTAACTAAATGAACTGGAATAAAAATTTCAACGAAAAAAAAATTTTGCACAGTGGGCCAAAAACCAGTTTCTAACATAAAGCTGCGATGGTCAATTTTTATAGTCGGGATAGCAGGAGCTAACCTGCATTATAATTAATATGCAAAAAACTAGGTAAAAAAAGCTCTCCTGGAGGCAGAAATATCGATGGTTTGGTTAGGTTAGGTTAGGTTAGTTAGGTTAGGTTAGGTTAGCAAGCTCTTTCGAAACGTAAAAAAAAGCAATTTTTTGACGTTTCGTGAGAGCTAGGCTCACGTGTGGGGTGTCAAAAGATGCGTCTCCGCGCGGGTTAACTAAATGAACTGGAATAAAAATTTCAACGAAACAAAAATTTTGCACAGTGGGCCAAAAACCAGTTTCTAACATAAAGCTGCGATGGTCAATTTTTATAGTCGGGATAGCAGGAGCTAACCTGCACTATAATTAATATGCAAAAAACTAGGTAAAAAAAGCTCTCCTGGAGGCAGAAATATCGATGGTTTGGTTAGGTTAGGTTAGGTTAGTTAGGTTAGGTTAGGTTAGCAAGCTCTTTCGAAACGTAAAAAAAAAGCAATTTTTTGACGTTTCGTGAGAGCTAGGCTCACGTGTGGGGTGTCAAAAGATGCGTCTCCGCGCGGGTTAACTAAATGAACTGGAATAAAAATTTCAACGAAACAAAAATTTTGCACAGTGGGCCAAAAACCAGTTTCTAACATAAAGCTGCGATGGTCAATTTTTATAGTCGGGATAGCAGGAGCTAACCTGCATTATAATTAATATGCAAAAAACTAGGTAAAAAAAGCTCTCCTGGAGGCAGAAATATCGATGGTTTGGTTAGGTTAGGTTAGGTTAGTTAGGTTAGGTTAGGTTAGCAAGCTCTTTCGAAACGTAAAAAAAAGCAATTTTTTGACGTTTCGTGAGAGCTAGGCTCACGTGTGGGGTGTCAAAAGATGCGTCTCCGCGCGGGTTAACTAAATGAACTGGAATAAAAATTTCAACGAAACAAAAATTTTGCACAGTGGGCCAAAAACCAGTTTCTAACATAAAGCTGCGATGGTCAATTTTTATAGTCGGGATAGCAGGAGCTAACCTGCATTATAATTAATATGCAAAAAACTAGGTAAAAAAAGCTCTCCTGGAGGCAGAAATATCGATGGTTTGGTTAGGTTAGGTTAGGTTAGGTTAGCAAGCTCTTTCGAAACGTAAAAAAAAAGCAATTTTTTGACGTTTCGTGAGAGCTAGGCTCACGTGTGGGGTGTCAAAAGATGCGTCTCCACGCGGGTTAACTAAATGAACTGGAATAAAAATTTCAACGAAACAAAAATTTTGCACAGTGGGCCAAAAACCAGTTTCTAACATAAAGCTGCGATGGTCAATTTTTATAGTCGGGATAGCAGGAGCTAACCTGCATTATAATTAATATGCAAAAAACTAGGTAAAAAAAGCTCTCCTGGAGGCAGAAATATCGATGGTTTGGTTAGGTTAGGTTAGGTTAGTTAGGTTAGGTTAGGTTAGCAAGCTCTTTCGAAACGTAAAAAAAAAGCAATTTTTTGACGTTTCGTGAGAGCTAGGCTCACGTGTGGGGTGTCAAAAGATGCGTCTCCGCGCGGGTTAACTAAATGAACTGGAATAAAAATTTCAACGAAACAAAAATTTTGCACAGTGGGCCAAAAACCAGTTTCTAACATAAAGCTGCGATGGTCAATTTTTATATTCGGGATAGCAGGAGCTAACCTGCATTATAATTAATATGCAAAAAACTAGGTAAAAAAAGCTCTCCTGGAGGCAGAAATATCGATGGTTTGGTTAGGTTAGGTTAGGTTAGTTAGGTTAGGTTAGGTTAGCAAGCTCTTTCGAAACGTAAAAAAAAAGCAATTTTTTGACGTTTCGTGAGAGCTAGGCTCACGTGTGGGGTGTCAAAAGATGCGTCTCCGCGCGGGTTAACTAAATGAACTGGAATAACAATTTCAACGAAACAAAAATTTTGCACAGTGGGCCAAAAACCAGTTTCTAACATAAAGCTGCGATGGTCAATTTTTATAGTCGGGATAGCAGGAGCTAACCTGCATTATAATTAATATGCAAAAAACTAGGTAAAAAAAGCTCTCCTGGAGGCAGAAATATCGATGGTTTGGTTAGGTTAGGTTAGGTTAGTTAGGTTAGGTTAGGTTAGCAAGCTCTTTCGAAACGTAAAAAAAAAGCAATTTTTTGACGTTTCGTGAGAGCTAGGCTCACGTGTGGGGTGTCAAAAGATGCGTCTCCGCGCGGGTTAACTAAATGAACTGGAATAAAAATTTCAACGAAACAAAAATTTTGCACAGTGGGCCAAAAACCAGTTTCTAACATAAAGCTGCGATGGTCAATTTTTATAGTCGGGATAGCAGGAGCTAACCTGCATTATAATTAATATGCAAAAAAACTAGGTAAAAAAAGCTCTCCTGGAGGCAGAAATATCGATGGTTTGGTTAGGTTAGGTTAGGTTAGTTAGGTTAGGTTATGTTAGCGAGCTCTTTCGAAACGTAAAAAAAAAGCAATTTTTTGACGTTTCGTGAGAGCTAGGCTCACGTGTGGGTTGTCAAAAGATGCGTCTCCGCGCGGGTTAACTAAATGAACTGGAATAAAAATTTCAACGAAACAAAAATTTTGCACAGTGGGCCAAAAACCAGTTTCTAACATAAAGCTGCGATGGTCAATTTTTATAGTCGGGATAGCAGGAGCTAACCTGCATTATAATTAATATGCAAAAAACTAGGTAAAAAAAGCTCTCCTGGAGGCAGAAATATCGATGGTTTGGTTAGGTTAGGTTAGGTTAGTTAGGTTAGGTTAGCAAGCTCTTTCGAAACGTAAAAAAAAAAGCAATTTTTTGACGTTTCGTGAGAGCTAGGCTCACGTGTGGGGTGTCAAAAGATGCGTCTCCGCGCGGTTAACTAAATGAACTGGAATAAAAATTTCAACGAAACAAAAATTTTGCACAGTGGGCCAAAAACCAGTTTCTAACATAAAGCTGCGATGGTCAATTTTTATAGTCGGGATAGCAGGAGCTAACCTGCATTATAATTAATATGCAAAAAACTAGGTAAAAAAAGCTCTCCTGGAGGCAGAAATATCGATGGTTTGGTTAGGTTAGGTTAGGTTAGTTAGGTTAGGTTAGGTTAGCAAGCTCTTTCGAAACGTAAAAAAAAAGCAATTTTTTGACGTTTCGTGAGAGCTAGGCTCACGTGTGGGGTGTCAAAAGATGCGTCTCCGCGCGGGTTAACTAAATGAACTGGAATAAAAATTTCAACGAAACAAAAATTTTGCACAGTGGGCCAAAAACCAGTTTCTAACATAAAGCTGCGATGGTCAATTTTTATAGTCGGGATAGCAGGAGCTAACCTGCATTATAATTAATATGCAAAAAACTAGGTAAAAAAAGCTCTCCTGGAGGCAGAAATATCGATGGTTTGGTTAGGTTAGGTTAGGTTAGTTAGGTTAGGTTAGCAAGCTCTTTCGAAACGTAAAAAAAAGCAATTTTTTGACGTTTCGTGAGAGCTATGCTCACGTGTGGGGTGTCAAAAGATGCGTCTCCGCGCGGGTTAACTAAATGAACTGGAATAAAAATTTCAACGAAACAAAAATTTTGCACAGTGGGCCAAAAACCAGTTTCTAACATAAAGCTGCGATGGTCAATTTTTATAGTCGGGATAGCAGGAGCTAACCTGCATTATAATTAATATGCAAAAAACTAGGTAAAAAAAGCTCTCCTGGAGGCAGAAATATCGATGGTTTGGTTAGGTTAGGTTAGGTTAGTTAGGTTAGGTTAGGTTAGCAAGCTCTTTCGATACGTAAAAAAAAAGCAATTTTTTGACGTTTCGTGAGAGCTAGGCTCACGTGTGGGGTGTCAAAAGATGCGTCTCCGCGCGGGTTGACTAAATGAACTGGAATAAAAATTTCAACGAAACAAAAATTTTGCACAGTGGGCCAAAAACCAGTTTCTAACATAAAGCTGCGATGGTCAATTTTTATAGTCGGGATAGCAGGAGCTAACCTGCATTATAATTAATATGCAAAAAACTAGGTAAAAAAAGCTCTCCTGGAGGCAGAAATATCGATGGTTTGGTTAGGTTAGGTTAGGTTAGTTAGGTTAGGTTAGGTTAGCAAGCTCTTTCGAAACGTAAAAAAAAAGCAATTTTTTGACGTTTCGTGAGAGCTAGGCTCACGTGTGGGGTGTCAAAAGATGCGTCTTCGCGCGGGTTAACTAAATGAACTGGAATAAAAATTTCAACGAAACAAAAATTTTGCACAGTGGGCCAAAAACTAGTTTCTAACATAAAGCTGCGATGGTCAATTTTTATAGTCGGGATAGCAGGAGCTAACCTGCATTATAATTAATATGCAAAAAACTAGGTAAAAAAAGCTCTCCTGGAGGCAGAAATATCGATGGTTTGGTTAGGTTAGGTTAGGTTAGTTAGGTTAGGTTAGGTTAGCAAGCTCTTTCGAAACGTAAAAAAAAAGCAATTTTTTGACGTTTCGTGAGAGCTAGGCTCACGTGTGGGGTGTCAAAAGATGCGTCTCCGCGCGGGTTAACTAAATGAACTGGAATAAAAATTTCAACGAAACAAAAATTTTGCACAGTGGGCCAAAAACCAGTTTCTAACATAAAGCTGCGATGGTCAATTTTTATAGTCGGAGCTAACCTGCATTATAATTAATATGCAAAAAACTAGGTAAAAAAAGCTCTCCTGGAGGCAGAAATATCGATGGTTTGGTTAGGTTAGGTTAGGTTAGTTAGGTTAGGTTAGGTTAGCAAGCTCTTTCGAACGTAAAAAAAAAGCAATTTTTTGACGTTTCGTGAGAGCTAGGCTCACGTGTGGGGTGTCAAAAGATGCGTCTCCGCGCGGGTTAACTAAATGAACTGGAATAAAAATTTCAACGAAACAAAAATTTTGCACAGTGGGCCAAAAACCAGTTTCTAACATAAAGCTGCGATGGTCAATTTTTATAGTCGGGATAGCAGGAGCTAACCTGCATTATAATTAATATGCAAAAAACTAGGTAAAAAAAGCTCTCCTGGAGGCAGAAATATCGATGGTTTGGTTAGGTTAGGTTAGGTTAGTTAGGTTAGGTTAGGTTAGCAAGCT
>CATNWG010000032.1:0-21388 GCA_951329385.1 Polia nebulosa | reverse complement strand
TCCCGACTCACTGGGATAGCAACACCCCGACTCACTGGGGCATCACCGCAGACAGTTCCGACTCACCGTGAACTATGCGGCTCTTCCGGTTCCGACTCACTGGAACCAACCTTCCACTGGCCCGGCAAGCATCACAAGATGTATGGACGACTCATCAAGAACCATCGATCTCCGATCTCCGGAGGGGAGTGATGAAGCGACATCTATGACGCCGCACACGAACTAAAAATAGCAAGAATTCTACATCGCGCAAGCAGAGTTCTCCGCGCGATTTGAACATATACAACAGTTCGAAATCAACCATCGGGCAGTTGCCCGGACCAGACACAACACCCGTCTGGTCGGAGGATCCTCCCTTTTCAATGGAGGTTGTGGGACTTTACACCCTGTTCCGCATACCTCCAAACAACCATATTGATTGTGGCTACCAGAGTCTTCTATAGCCTGTACTTTAAGACTGGTGGAGGCGTCGAAGTTTCATCTAAGAAACTAAAGAAGAAATAACCCAAGCACAATACACTGCACCATATACGCACCACGCCTGGACCACCGGTCTCAAGCCGTCCTCGTCGTTTGGACCCACAACGCCTCAAGATAGCGAAGCAGGAGTTTGAGGAGATGCTGCAAAATGGAACGGCGCGCCCATCGGAAAGCGCCTGGTCTTCGCCGCTACACTTAGCGCCCAAAAAGAACGATGGCTGGCGTCCATGTGGGGACTACCACTCGTTGAACGCACGTACCATCCCAGACGTCTACCCTATCAGGCACCTGCAGGACTTCACTCACGAGTTGGCAGGCAGTACTCTCTTCTCCACCATAGATTTGCCTATAACCAAATCCCGGTCTTCGAAAAAGATATCCCCAAGACGGCGATAACAACTCCATTCGGCCTATTCGAGTTCCCCTACATGACCTTCGGACTTAGGAACGCCGCCCAGACTTTCCAAAGGTTTATGGATGAAGTTCTGCGAGACCTACCCTTCTGCTATGGTTATCTCGACGATATCCTGGTCTACAGCAAGGGTACCCATCAGCATGAACAGCACCTCAGGCAATTGTTCGAGCGCTTGGTCAAATACGGCGTTCTATTAAATACCAGCATGCAGCGGATGCGCATTCCTGGTCAGCATCCTCAGCCTCTTTCATCACCATCAACCTCATCAGCGATCTTGGCGCAGCGAACAGCATCTTCGGCCGGTCGAAGAACCTCTCCTGGTCGACGCCAGCAGTCAAGCCACTACGTCGCACAGCACCGCTCCGACCCACTGGAGCCTGCAGCATCATCCCGACTCACTGGGACATCATCACCCCGACTCACTGGGGCATCATCCCGACTCACTGGGACATCATCACCCCGACTCACTGGGGCATCATCCCGACTCACTGGGATAGCAACACCCCGACTCACTGGGGCATCACCGCAGACAGTTCCGACTCACCGTGAACTATGCGGCTCTTCCGGTTCCGACTCACTGGAACCAACCTTCCACTGGCCCGGCAAGCATCACAAGATGTATGGACGACTCATCAAGAACCATCGATCTCCGATCTCCGGAGGGGAGTGATGTAGCGACATCTATGACGCCGCACACGAACTAAAAATAGCAAGAATTCTACATCGCGCAAGCAGAGTTCTCCGCGCGATTAGAACATATACAACAGTCCGAAATCAACCATCGGGCAGTTGCCCGGACCAGACACAACACTCGTCTGGTCGGAGGATCCTCCCTTTTCAATGGAGGTTGTGGGACTGTACACCCTGTTCCGCATACCTCCAAACAACCATATTGATTGTGGCTACCGGAGTCTTCTATAGCCTGTACTTTAAGACTGGTGGAGGCGTCGAAGTTTCATCTAAGAAACTAAAGAAGAAATAACCCGAATGTAGTATGGATACCTAATCGAATAAAATAATGTCTTTTTCAACACGTCATGGGCATTTGTCCACTTAGGCATACCTCTAAACTGGGATGAGAACGCCGTATTCTTTCAAAAAAAAAAAAAAACAAAAAAAAAAGCAAAAATACTACATCGCGCAAGCAGAGTTCTCCGCGCGATTTGAACATATACAACAGCCCGAAATCAACCATTGGGCAGTTGCCCGGACCAGACACAACACCCGTCTGGTCGGAGGATCCTCCCTTTTCAACGGAGGTTTGCGGGACTTTACACTCTGTTCCGCTCACCTCCACACTACTTTGACAACTGATGCTATCCCCTATTTTCACGCATTGACTTCTGTCAGTAAGATAAATCTCAAACCACTTCAGTGGCAAAGCTACCGATAGCGATCGAAGTTTTTTTAGAAGTATGGGAATAGCAACAGTGTCAAAGGCCTTTGCGAGGTTCAAAAATATTCCCACGCTCTTTTCGTTTTTATCTAAATACGAGGTGACAAGTTTAGCTAAAAGACTTACTGCATTTTCTCTGGATTTTCCATGTCTGAAGCCAAACTGTTTGTTAGATATTAAGTTGTTGGTGTCAGAGTGACACAGGAAAGGAAAGAATGGAAAAAGTTGGAGGAGGCCTTTGCCGATTGGCAAACAGTTCTGGGAAAGACAACCAAGCAACAGATATTAGCTTAAATAGTTTATTTAGTTTAAGGGTCCAGTGTTATTATAAGTTTAAATCTATTGTAAATAGAGATCTGAATAAAAGGCTATATTATTATTAGAGTAGCATAGAATAATACTTTATTGTACACCAAAACAGTTAATAAACTTGTATAAATGAACTTAAATCTATGGGTACAATGGCGGTCTTATCGCTGACAGTGATATCTACCAAAAAACCTTTGGATGGACTAAAAAATCGTAATTCAAAAAAGGGGGTAGTAGGGGCTTATTATTATTAAGTTGTTGGTGTCAAGCTACGAGGTAAGTCTTTTGTTCACTATCTTTTCGAGAACTTTCGAAAATATCCCCAATAAAGATATGGGTCTGTAATTAGCTGGATTCTGTTTTGGTCCATTCTTATGAATTGGCGTGACCTGGGCCTATTTCCGTATGTTAGGAAATGTACCTGAACTTAGACTAAGATTTATTATGTGGTTTTATAATTTCACTTTTTATTCGCCTAATAAGCATAGTAGTAAAATTATCAGAGCCAGCAGCACTATCTCTTCTTAGATTTGTCAAAAGTGTTTTGTGTCTATCTCAAAAACGTCACTAGGTTGCATAAAAAAACTAGTGGCTCGAAGCTCTCCCAGCTGTAGCTTACTAATAACTGATTTCTGAGTTTCATTTGTATCTGAGAGAATTTTATTGCAACTTGCTGCTTGGTTTTTGCCAATAGAGGAGAGGTATTCATTACAGTTATTAATTGAGTCCTGTGCAGAAGACTTACATTTAACTAGGTCATTTGAAATACTTCTGTTATCTTTATGTTCGCTTATTTTTCTGATAGTTTTCCAAAGGCCTTTAGTATTGTTTTGATTTTCTTCCAATTTTTGACAATCGTGTTCACGTTTCAATCTATGCACTATATTTGTGAAAATATTCCTATACCGATTATAAATTAGTTTTTTTTTGTTTGGTCATTGGGGTGTTTTCTCGAATCACAATGCAGTTTATTCCTGTGATTCATATATAACATCCAGGGTTTACGAGTGTATTTTAAGCGGCTACTTTCTTTTCTATTTTATGTTTATTTACTGCACGTGTTAAAATGTTGTTAAACTCATTGGTTGCATAATTTACATCGACCTCGGATATCACTTCAGACCAGTCAATGTTTTTTAATTCCTCTATTAATGCAGGAACGTTGGTTTTATTTATTCTGCGTTGTGTTTGTTTAGAGCCAGACGGCGCAAGCATATCATATCCCAACATTAGAATGCGGTGATCAGTGATGTCAACATCACAAACTAGACCTATAGCAGTCTGGTTACGTAATTTCAGGAATATGTGGTCAAGACATGAGTCTTGACGAGTTGGTTTAGATATAGCCTGTTTCATTCCATGTGCAGACATCAAGCAGAAATATTCTGACTTTGAAAGATGTGACGTCAAAAAAAGATTGATGTTAATGTCTCCGGTCACAATGATTGTGGGATATTTGTTAATTGAGCTGAGTATTTGGTCTAGCGAGGAAATAAAATTATCAGGTTTAGGTGGTGCAGATCGATAGATGGCAATTAAAGAAATGTTGTTGGAGAGAACTACTACTAAAAGAAGACTACTACTAAAAGAGATTCAGCGTCTTGAAGCAAGGGTTCTGAAACTGTCACGTTCCAGCATTCTCTAACAAACGTTACGACACCTTCACTCTGGTTAAGTTTGTTCACTGTGGAGTATGAGTTGTAACCCTCAATCTGTCCAATTATTGAACCATCTGTTAACCAGTATTCCGTAATAACAATAACATCGTACATGATATTAAGCCGCCTTAACGCTATGCAAAAAGTATTAAAGTTGCGCTGTATACTACGGATGTTAAAGGTCAAAATCTTTAGGTTATAACTTGCCATCAAAGACTGAACTGACTGTTGAAGACTGTCAGAATGACTAGATTGATCTACATTAAGCCTCGTATAATTATAACACTGGAGAAGCCATAAACGCAATATTCCGAACAAAACAATTTGTCACTTTTGGCGGGAGGGATGAGGATGATATCACTACAAAAAAACTGTTCGCGCGGAAAGACAAGTCCGAATCATACATTTGTTTTATCGATATCTATATTAATTCCGAATTTTGCTTGAATTAATGAAATAAGACAATTTGTTAAATTGTATATAAATAAAATAACTACAATTAAATAAAAGTACATAAATTTGAAATAACTTCAATAAAATAATAGGTTGTTAAAACAAAAAACAAAAATGAAACCAATAAAGGAAATATAAAATTTTAAATGAGACGAATACATTTAACACCAGCGAGAGGTTCGCAAGCAGGCGCGTCACGGGCGCGCAGAGCATTAAGCGGAGCGATGAGCGATACGGCGAGCGTAGGTATAATTTGTTTAAACAAAAAAAAACTAATTCGTATTAAGAAATTATTGACATGTCAAGTTTGGTTTAAAAATGACATCCACCCTACGGTAGTCTCACTATCATGTTTACTAAAGGTCATAGTCACATGTCAAGTGCATGTAAATTTTGCTGATTATACATATATTTTCGTAATGCAAAAGAAAAATATTTTGATATTTATGAACATGAAAACGAGGTGTAGTGAGACTCGGTGACGTCATAAAAGCTATGTGAGGAAAATACTCGATTCATAACATGTTCCTAGAAACCAGAAGTGAGGACAGTTTTTTTTAAAAAATAACGCACAAGTATTTCCCAAAATTATTTAATTAATAATCAAAATTTAATAACCGAAATTACAACAAATGATAAATTAAAACTATGACATCCGAAACTCTAATTACTGCAAATGATATGAATTAATAACAATATGAAAGTACAAACGAGGGTAGCGATGTTCAACCGTTGCCGACCGAAGACAGAGTGAAAAAAAACTGCTAGGCGCGCGCCGCCTTTTATAGCGCACCGCTTGAGTCAGATCTTGGAGAGGAAGATTTCGCTGAGACGGCCGTTCCTGACAGCGAGGCGTCCTCGACCGCATCTTGCCTTGCGCCATCACTAGGGCCACCATCACCAGACTGGCTGTCATCCTCAGACTGGCCATAATCATCTGCAAAGTAACACACACTGTACATTTGTTTTCTTGCGTCACTTATGTGTCTGAAGCCAAAGAGTAGTAAAAACTTGAACTAATGTTAAGTACGCGATAGTGAGCGTGCACTCCCACCATCAGGTACCCAACTAAACAGGAAGGTTTCTTAGGTAATTGAAATGTAAATTTAAATGCTTCAGACTAGAAATAAAAAAAGTAATAAAGCAAAAACGGTGATTTTAAGCATTAAAACGTAAATGGAACTAAATAGCATTCCAAGCAATGGAATTCCGGACTTCCATTGGGTAGAATACTAGCCAAGATAAATAAACAGTAGTGAAGCTTATACTTAACCAGAACAGAAGCCATGAACCATAGGTTCAGGCCAAACAGAAGTCATAAGCCAGGGGCTCAGACCAAACAGAAGTCATAAGCCAGGAGCTCAGACCTTACGGAAGTCATAAGCCAGGGGCTCAGACCTATCAGAAGCCATGAACCAGGGGTTCAGGCCAAACAGAAGTCATAAGCCAGAGGCTCAGACCAAGCAGAAGCCGTGAACCAGGGGTTCAGGCCAAACAGAAGTCATAAGCCGGAGGCTCAGACCAAGCAGAAGCCGTGAACCAGGGGTTCAGGCCAAACAGAAGTCATAAGCCAGAGGTTCAGACCAAACAGAAGCCATGAACCAGGGGTTCAGGCTATACAGAAGTCATAAGCCAGAAGCTCAGACCAAACAGAAGCCGTGAACCAGGGGTTCAGGCCAAACAGAAGTCTTCCGGTCGCTCAGCCTCGAAGAAAGCGGAGCATGCGTGATAAAGACAGGCATCAAGACGGCATCTCTCCACAGAGCGCAAACCATGCGCATCACGTGGCGCACGCCATGCGCATCACACAGCGCACACCATAGCGCTTCACGCAGCGCACACCATAGCGCTTCACGCAGCGCACACCATAGCGCTTCACGTAGCGCACACCATAGCGCTTCACGCAGGGCGCCACCGCGCACCACGACGCGGGGTACTGCGCATGACACAGCGCATTCCAAGCGCACAATGAAGCGCGTCAGCACGCACCACGGGGCGCACACCATGCGCATCACGCAGGGCGCCACCGCGCACCACGACGCGGGCCACTGCGCATGACACAGCGCATACAGGTAAGCACCAGCACCTCACACGGAGCGACTGCACATCTAGTCTGCACTATCCTGAAACAGGTCCAATCCGAGGCACGGAGAAGTCTCGGTATATAATGAATCAGTCACCCATCCACGGACCAACTCCTTCAAGAGTTGCTCAACCTTGAAAGTTGACCAGTGCGGCTGAAGTCACCCAACTCACACAACTCCAACAGCACTGGCAGAAGTATGAAGTTCCATGGGACATTGGCAACAAATATTGCTAAAACCGGTTCGTTAGTCAAGCAGTTTATGTATGTGGGTAGTCGCGAGCAGTATACTGCTCAGCACCACACAAAATAGGTTTACCCTTCATCAGTAGCCTTGATATGCTTGCTGTTTTAAGAGGCATGGCCTGCAATTTAACAGCGACAATAGCTTGCAAGCCCCAGAAACTACAGGACCTCATAATGTTTGTAGGTTCAGGTGATCGAACGAGAGTATTCACTTTACCTAGTCTCGGCCGTACCTGACCATGTACAATCAGTCGCCCCTGGTAACTACTGACTTACCTTCCCGAAAAAGGAATATCAAACCCGCCAGAGTTAAAACTTCAACTGGTAGGTAGTTTTCAACTTAAAAAGTGTAGCCGCTTTAAAACTTGAACATTGTTTGCAAACGTTCGTTCAACCGTATTGGATAAAAATAACTGACATTCGGTATTTGAATGCAACGGACGTTCAGTAAGTGATAATCGGTAACCACGTTCAATAAAATCTAATCTCGTATGAATTCGATCAAGAGTTCAGTCACACGAGTCTTGGCAACAGCCATGCAAGGATTCGCAGTATCTACAACAGTGTATTTCAATCTTTTTGAACACGCGACCAATTATTAAGTAAAAAAAAAATTGTGGCTACCCCCTAGGACCGTAACAATGCGGTGAGCGAGCGGGCGTAATGCACCCAACTGGGACCACATACAAATCAACTTCCAAAGACACTTCAGGAAATTCAATCATCGTCGTAACATATGACGTTAATTCAATCTCCTGGCTGCCTATACCTCTCAAGGAACGATACGTTGGGATTCGCGATCTACCTCTGAACACCAAACGTCAAAGTCGTGCAGGATGGGATCAAAGGGAGCAATATAAAAATTATGCGATCTCGCCTGAACTAAGGAAGACAATGTGCCAACGAACTTATCTGTTAAGTCATTATCCTTGTCGACCGTTCGCGACTTCTGCCTAGTGAAAGTTTCGTGCCCCCGTGGGCTATGCTCCTCAACAGGGGTAGACACGCGACACGTTGTCGAAGTCGGCAAACGGCTCTCAATAGAGTTCAAGCGAGCTAATATTTGACCTAAGGCCTGATCACGCGGAGAATGACGGCGGCTGTATGAGGTATCACGACGTCTATGACCATTACGTGGACTACGGGACACATTACGATATCTCGAAGAGGTACGTTCACGACCATGAGCACGCTCACGGTATCCACGCGGTGAAGGAGTTTGATTGCTCCTTCTGGAACCATGGCTATGATTACGCGATCTACTTCTCAACGTTCGAGACTGATTACGATGCGGTCGACACGAATCGTCTAGTTTTTCAACACTTGTCGAACGTCCCATATCTCAGAAATTAAATGATCAGGAATAAAATTAACACTTCCCGATACACGCGAAACCACAAACAACAAAACTTGCAGTAATTAGGTCAAATTCAAACACTAACGGATATTTAGTTAACTTAAAACAGATGGCACAAACAGCACTAAGCACGTGGTCTATCCCACTTCTGATCTTAGAAACCAGAAGTGAGGACAGTTTTTTTTTTAAAATAACGCACAAGTATTTCCCAAAATTATTTAATTAATAATCAAAATTTAATAACCGAAATTACAACAAATGATAAATTAAAACTATGACATCCGAAACTCTAATTACTGCAAATGATATGAATTAATAACAATATGAAAGTACAAACGAGGGTAGCGATGTTCAACCGTTGCCGACCGAAGACAGAGTGAAAAAAAACTGCTAGGCGCGCGCCGCCTTTTATAGCGCACCGCTTGAGTCAGATCTTGGAGAGGAAGATTTCGCTGAGATGTTTTATGTTGAATAATGGTAGAATCGAATGAAAAATCAAATTGTATTATGAGTTTAGGATTTTGAATTACATTAAAATTTGACTACATATTATTAAAAAAAATACGTATAGAAGGTTATTCAGTTCTGCCAAAGCCAGAAAGATAATATAAGTAACTATAATATTTTATTACCGTTATAAATTAATATACAATTTTTTTTTTTTTTTTTAAATTTATTAGTTTTTCTTTAGTGTTCGCGACTATACCAAAACATAATGTATGTAGAAGTTTACATGTAAGTTTAACATACTTTTACATAGTAAACCAGGCCAAAATTATCATGATGAGACGACTATTTCTTGACTATTTTTTGACACCAAATTCAAATTCAAAAACGTAAGCATTCCGCGGTAATCAGGTGAGGATTGTGGCGAGGAAGACTCACCACGTAATCCTCACAAAGACACCTTTAGATCTCTGGAATCCCTTATTGACTATTTTCAAGATTTGGCATAGCGTTACGACAATTTTTTGACTATTTTTTGGAACTAGTTATTTATTTATTAAAAATCACGTTACAAAACAGCATAACGCCGATGCTGCAGGCTCCAGTGGGTCGGAGCGGTGCTGTGCGACGCAGTGGCTTGACTGCTGGCGTCGACCAGGAGAGGTTCATCGACCGGCCGAAGGTGCTGTTCGCTGCGCCAAGATCGCTGATGAGGTTGATGGTGATGAAAGAGGCTGAGGATGCTGACCAGGAATGCGCATCCGCTGCATGCTGGTGGTCAGGATACCCGTAGAAGCCGTTGGTACTGGCTGTATGACTCGTTGCTCAAGAGCTTGAAGGAAGCAATGATGATGACGTCACGCTGAAGTAGCTGCACGAAGGCTGCGCTGACGATCACGTCGGGGTCACCAGTGTGGAGGTGAGCGGAACAGAGTGTAAAGTCCCGCAAACCTCCGTTGAAAAGGGAGGATCCTCCGACCAGACGGGTGTTGTGTCTGGTCCGGGCAACTGCCCAATGGTTGATTTCGGGCTGTTGTATATGTTCAAATCGCGCGGAGAACTCTGCTTGCGCGATGTAGTATTTTTGCTTTTTTTTTTGTTTTTTTTTTTTTTTTTGAAAGAATACGGCGTTCTCATCCCAGTTTAGAGGTATGCCTAAGTGGACAGATGCCCATGACGTGTTGAAAAAGACATTATTTTATTCGATTAGGTATCCATACTACATTCGGGTTATTTCTTCTTTAGTTTCTTAGATGATATTATATATATATATTATATTATATATTCTTTATTTTGCTATTTTTTAGTTCGTGTGCGGCGTCATAGATGTCGCTACAGTAGTATTGAATTTGGAGTTCCTCAAGGTAGTGTCCTGGGTCCAAAACTTTTTATCATATACATTAATGATATTCACCGAGCCATTTCCCATAGTGCAGATGTTATCTGCTTTGCAGACGACAACGTTATTATTTTTCACTACAAATCTTGGGAAACAGTGCATGAAAAAGCACAAAACGACTTGACTAGCATCAAGAACTGGTTTGATATGAACCTTCTGTCACTGAATATAAAGAAAACGAACTACATACGTTTTCATAAAACTCTTCCATCTGCGCCAAAATTTCCATTTAAACTAAACATCCAACCTTTTACTTGCAGTTTATACCGCTGTACCTGTGAGGAGATTAAAAGGGTTGAATCCCTCAAATATTTGAGGGTTTTAATTGATCAACGCCTTTCATTTAAGCCTCATATTGATTTAGTAGCTAAGCGTATCAGAAAACTGATACATGTAATAAAACTGTTACGGAACTCAGCTGGCACATAGATTACACTTGGTGTACGTTGCATTGTGTCAGTCGGCTCTCTGCTACTGTATGACCGTTTGGGGTAGAGCCGGCATAACCACAATGATACAGCTGGAAAGAGCGCAGCGTTCAGTGCTGAAGGAAAGAACTCCTGTACAAGGAATCGAAAGTACTTAACGTCCGGGAACTGTACATACTAAAGCTAGTGAACAGCACAGGGTTACTATCCAATCCACAGAATATCCTCAACTTCTCAAGCATCGAATCTCCAAATGTCCAACTGTTGCAGTAAAAACCTCATTTGCTCAACATTTGAAAGAGTTTATGCGCGGTTTCATTTATAAAAATGTAGTAAAACTCTGTATTATCAAACATTGTAGGCAAAAGCAACCTAAAAAAATTGTTCACAAATGGCTGTTAGCTCGGTCATACTCAAAATCTGAAGCATTTGTTCGAGTTACCAAATGACACAAACACACCCACACTGATACCTCACACATACACACTCTTCTACACCCATATTCCTATACACTCACTTTTATAACACTCTCACACAAACGCACACCAGCTCTCTTTATTTGCATTTAGTGTAATATGTATACGTGGAGTTCAATTTAAAATAAGTATGTTACTTTCTAATTTTGTTTTTGCTCGACAGAGTGACGCGGGGGAGGGTAATGTGTTTTTGTAATTTAACTACCCTTGTACTTGTAATAACCTGATACTGTTTAATGTTCTTGTTTTACTATATCTTTGTTAACTATTTATTGTATCTGCTATTATTTTTAGATGTTTTGATTTTACGTTATGTTAAATCTTGCACAACATGGATAACTAACCATAGAGTAATGACAATCAAACTGTTAAAAAAACTAAACTGTTAATTAACTGTTATTATAAATTATGTTTCTTTTTATAAAAAACCAATTTTCACGGGTAATGTTATTGTATTATGTTTGTTTTTATGTAAGGTATGCTTTTCATATAAGGAAATGTAATCGATCTTATTCTGGTAAATAAACGATTATTATTATTATTAATTCTTACTTACTTTTCCAACACATTTGCTCAAAAAATACATTTACGAAACCTGTGTAGGTACATTGTTCGACAGTTAAAATTACGCACCATACAATAGAACGTGCGGTAAAATAGGTACTCTCACCTAAGTACCTATTTTACTGCACACTACGTTGTTTAGCGCCGTGCGTATTG
Organism: Polia nebulosa; assembly: GCA_951329385.1. Classification (NCBI taxonomy): domain Eukaryota; kingdom Metazoa; phylum Arthropoda; class Insecta; order Lepidoptera; family Noctuidae; genus Polia; species Polia nebulosa. The sequence continues at coordinate 9,521 of CATNWG010000032.1, read as the reverse complement.
TTTACGGATTTATTTTTATTTTCATAACAAATGTAAAAGAATTCCACCAAGGAGTTTCACATTAAGAGAATAAATAAGCTGATCGAACCTCCTTGGAAGCGCTTTTGCTCAATACGTTTGCCTCACTTTAAAAATAAAGAGAAAATGAGACGAAAGATGTAGTTCTAATTTTCACCAGGCGAACGTGGCGCCACTTGCAAATTCGCGCCATTTTCATATTAGAAACGTCAAAGATTGTTGCGACTTATAATAATACTAGCTGACCCGGCGAACTTCGTACCGCCTAACAGTCTGTGGAGGTATGCGGAACAGAGTGTAAAGTCCCACAACCTCCATTGACGGGAGGATCCTCCGACCAGACGGGTGTTGTGTCTGGTCCGGGCAACTGCCAGATGGTTGATTTCGGACTGTTGTATATGTTCAAATCGCGCGGAGAACTCTGCTTGCGCGATGTAGGGTTATGTTATTTTAGTTCGTGTGCGACGTCATAGATGTCGCTACAAGTCAATGAATGTAGTTATACATTTTAGCTAACCTTAATTTATCATTTTAATTATTTTAGTTACCGTAACAAAATTAATACAAAAAAGAATATTAAGTTTTTTAAGTTCATTAGGTTAATATATTATATAAAGAAAATAAAAATTGAATTGAAAAAAATCAGTTGAGCTCCTCAAAGTTCTGAGTTGAGTTTCACGATGACTGACAAATGCTTGCACTGTCTGGACAGGTCCACTCCCATTTGTGTGTTGCTTTCTTCAAAAAGTTCATCCCAGACATAAACGTACATGGTTCTCATATGATTTGACCAGTACCACGCTTGCGCTTGCTTCCAACTTCACGACGTCATGATGGAGTGCTTGAACGGGCTCAAAAACATCGGGATAGACATCACCAATTGGGATCCGATAGTGGTACACCTTTTGGTTCAGAAACTAGATAGCGGTACGTATAACGAATACGTAAAAGATATCAAACATCCTAGGGAATTTCCCGACCTGGAAGAATTCGCCGAGTTTTTAGAATCAAAATTCATGTCACCGGAAGCGCTGCATGGCAACAAACCATGGAAATCGGAAAAACAGCCACACAAAGAGTCTGAACACCAACATTAATAAGAATAAAACGCACGGGTCATCGTACTTTAAGAAATCACAAAGCTCACCAAAAGCATTCTTCACGACAGCAAAAACATGCCCAATATGCAAAACGAATCATGTTTTAATGAATTGCGAACAATTCTTGGCTATGGACATAAACAAACGGAATGACACCGTTCGCAACTTGCATATTTGTATAAACTGTCTATTCAGCCACGGAGAAAAACAATGCAAATCACGAAAGACGTGTAAATTGTGTCAAAAGGCCACACACTTATGCATGAAGCAGAAACACAACTATCTAGCAACAAACAAGCAAGAAGGGAAGCAAACCCATCGTCGGCCCCTTCAACTTCCTATGGGGTCAACAACATAACAAACGAAGAAAAGGAAGTTCTGTTGACAACTGTACTTCTAAAAGTTAAAACAATTAATGGAAACTTCATCAACTTGAGAGGCCTACTTGACCAAGGCTCCCAAGTAAGCCTAATAACGGAAAACGCAGCACAGCGCCTTAGACTACAGCGACGAAAAATGAGCGCTGTTGTATCGGGTGTCGGATCACTCGGTGGCAACTGCAAAGGAGCAATGAACTTGGAATGCCAGTCAATACATTCAGACTATCAATTCAATTTGGAGGCATTAATTATGAAGAAACTCATAAGTAACTAACCTACCGCATCATTTTCAATCAGCAACTGGGACTATTTGGAAAACTTAAAACTAGCTGATCCACAGTTCAATCGGTCAGGCCCGATCGATCTGCCCTTGGGTGCGGACGTCTACTCAGAACTTATCCTAAATGGAGTCATCAGGAGTGACAATAAATACCCAGTAGCCCAACAAACCAGAGTGGGCTGGATTCTATGCGGAAATGTAAAGACTTACAACTGCTTGGTAACACTCAATGATTTCGAAAACATGGTAAGATTTTGGGAAACCGAAGAAATTCCAGACGCGTCATCATCGACGAGTGAGGAACAACACTGTGAGGAATATTACAACGTGACTACCACAAGATTGGCGAATGGACAATATGTGGTGCAAATGCCCATGAAGCCCAATTTCCAAACAAACCTAAAAAATGCTAGGTCACAAGCATTAGCACAGTTCCTTCAACTAGAAAGAAAAATGCTGACCAACAAGAAACTCAGTAACGAGTACAAGCGTTTTATGAGCGAATACATCGCTATGGGCCACATGAAATTGGTAACTGAAGAAAGAAGAGGTTAAGTCTACTTACCACACCATGGCGTGTTGAGAGCTGAGTCCACCACAACAAAACTAAGAGTAGTGTTCAACGCGTTGTACAAGACAAAAGGAGACAGCAGTCTTAACGATCTCATGTACTGCGGTCCGAACTTACAAAAGGATATGCTGACACTGCTAATTAACTGGAGAACGTACAGATACGTCTTTACAGCAGATGTAGAAAAACTTTATCGTTTCATCTGGCTGAACAAAAAACAACAACATCTGCAAACTATAATCTGGAGATCCTCCCCTAACGAACCTCTACAAGATTGGCTGTTGGGCACGGTAACCTACGGAATGAAAAGCGCACCCTATCTAGCAATGCGAACTCTACATAAACTCGCAGAAGATGAAATAGCTAACTATGCGGCAAATGTCCTAAAAAACTATTTCTACATGGATGATTTGGTCTACGGGCAGGATACTGTCAATGCATCGAAAACACTGGTCACACAGCTTATTGAGTTGCTGCGAAAAGGCGGATTTAACTTAAGAAAATGGAAAACAAACGAACTGAGTATCTTAGAAGACTTGCGAGATGATCAAAGGAGCCGCAACACAAACATCGACTTCCGCCCAGAACAAACCTCAAGCGCAAAAATGTTGGGCATGAGATGGAATCAAGAAAATGATAGCTTCACATATAAATGGGATATACCAATCCAGAAAAAACTGACAAAGCGCATACTACTGAGCGAGATAAGCAACCTATACGACCCACTTGGATTATTATCGCCACTTACAATAAAAACTAAACTTCTGTTCCAAAAAATCTGGATGTACAAAATCAACTGGGATGAACGCTTACCCAACGATCTCACTACTGAGTGGGAAACTATGAGAAAAGATTTCCCTTTGCTAAACAAACTAACCATACCACGATGGTTACAATGCCAAGAAAACAACCTAGAGATTCACGCGTTTTGCGACGCAAGCGAAAAAGCTTACGCGTGCGTCATTTACAGCCGAGTGAAAAATCAAGCCGGTGAATACGTGACTACGCTAATCACGGCAAAAACAAAGGATGCACCAATCAGCAATAGGATAACTGTACCTAGAATGGAACTCAGCGGGGCTGTATTACTAACTAAACTGCTAGAAAAGGTACAAAATACTCTCTGCAACAAAAACCTGCACATAAGATGCTGGAGTGACTCCAAGGTCATCTTAGCCTGGTTACAGGGCGATATAAACCGATGGGAGAAATACGTAGCAAGCAGAGTGAAACAAATAAACAACATTGTCCCTGAGAACTGCTGGAGTTACGTGAATTCTATTTTCTTTTATTGGACCATTCACGGAGACTTACAAATAAATCTTTGTTTGATGCTGTATATTTTTTTGTATTAGTTCATAGTTTCTCTAGTTGTGAATGTCTATTTAGTATGGTGTGTCGCATCTGTCGTGATCTGGGGAAGTGGCAATGTAAAAGTGAGTACTGCAATAATACGAGGAATATAGTTATACTATTTACACATATTATTATCTACACAACAACATTATTTACAAACCTTAGTTATATGTTATTTTCAGTTTATGATTGGGAGCATTATTTTCAGGGAAACACAGTTTTATATTATATTATTTATTTATTATCACTATTACTGCTAGGACTATATATGTACAAAGATTACTTATGTAAAGGGAATAAACAAAATTACTACAATACATATATGAATAAAATACTACCATTACTTTTACTATATAAATACAATTATACAGCCATTACTATTTACATAACATGACTAAATCAAAATTATTAAAATTTGGATTATTCAATGCGGGCTCTCTGGCAACAAATCAGGATGAGTTTCTTATTGCCATGTCACAACACTCAGTGGATATAATGGCGATCAACGAAACGTGGCTGAGACCTGAGGAGGAGGGACGCGCGCCTAAGGTTCCGGGATATAGGTTAAAGCACGTGCCACGCCCTGCGACTATTCGCAAGGGACGAGGCGGAGGAGTAGCGTTCTACATTAAAACGGGAGTTAGGGTGCGCGTACGGCCACACTCAGAGCAAACTGATGTGGAGCAGATGTGGTTGAATCTTACTGTCAATGGTAGAAAGCTGTTGATTGGTACTGCATACAGGCCACAATGGTTTGGACTAACAAAATTTCTGGATGGAATAACTGACAGTATTAGCGCATTGGCACCTTATGATCACTTGGTATTGTTGGGGGATTTCAATGTTAATCTACTGGACATAAACAGTAAAAACACTAAAGGGATGATGGACTTCATAAATTATACTAAGTTAAATCAAGTGGTACAATCACCAACACATTTTGTAGGGGAAAGTAGTACTCTCATTGACGTGATCTGTACTGATGTAGGGGTTCGTAATGTGCTAGTCAGTCATATCAGTGAACTTGGCCATCACTCGTTTATTGTATGTGATACAGTTATCAAAAAGGTAAATATTAAACCTAGGTTGGTGGTATATCGGCCTCTAAGGGATATATTGATGGATTACTTCGTAGGGGATCTGAAATTAATGCCATGGTTTGAAATAAGCTCACTGCTAGATGTCAATAGGATGGTGGAACATTTTAATGACTGTATCACCCAATTGTTTGACTTGCATGCCCCCATAAAGAGTAGGATTTTTAAAGACCGCCCCACGCCATGGATAACCGATAACATTAAATTAATGTTTAAGCTGCGAGACAAAGCGAAAAATAAATATAAAAAAAACAAGCAAGATTCTACAAAGACATATTATTTGGATTTAAAAAAACAAGCTAATGCAGCACTAACACAGGAAAGAAGGGTGTACTTTGACAGGCACATTAACAGCCAGATAAAAAATCCCAAAAAACTCTGGAAAAATCTTAAATCAGATGTATTTTCAGAACATAGTGAACGAATGCTTCCTGGGCAATTTAATGACCCAGACGAGATAAACAGGGCATTTCTGAATGTACCGGGACAGTCCATACTGCCTACATCGCAGCTAACATATTTTGAAACAAATAGATTTGGTGAAGCTCACTTCGAGCTTCATAATGTTAATGAGGAAGAAATTTCGAAAATTATTAAGAGCTTGGGGTCAAACGCTAAAGGGATTGATGGGGTGAGTCTGGATATGATAATGCTAACGTTGCCAACCACCCTTCAGGTTATTACGGCAATTGTAAATAAGTCGATAGATACCCACACTTTCCCTGACTTATGGAAATGCGCTATTGTTCGCCCATTACCCAAAATTGCCAACCCAAGTACTTTTAAAGATTTACGTCCTGTTAGCATTTTACCTTGTTTATCGAAAGTCTTAGAGAGGGTGGTTTACAACCAAATGTTGGAATATTTAGAAGCAAACAACATGCTTCCTGACCTTCAGTCTGGTTTTAGGAAAGGCCGTGGGACGGCTACAGCCCTTTCAGACGTAGTAGGGAATATCCTGGAGGCACGGAATAGGGGGGAGGGAACAGTCCTTGCACTTCTTGATTTTTCACGGGCCTTTGATGCACTAAATACCACTCTGCTACTTTCCAAGTTGGCCTATTATGGTTTTACAACGGAAACAATAGAGTGGTTTGCTAGCTACTTGCAAAATAGGTCACAGCTCGTGGAAATTCAGAAGGAGGATGGATCGGGGATGTCTTCCACCCCTCGTCAGGTGCCACGGGGTGTGCCTCAAGGATCAATTTTAGGGCCCCCTCTTTATATCCTTTACAGCGCAGATATAATTAACTCATTCCAGCATTGCAGGTATCACATGTACGCTGATGATATACAATTATATATATCATTCAAACCAGCTGATACCTTAGAGGCATTGGAGAAAATCAATGATGATCTTGAAAGAGTGATGGTCTGGTCAGATAATAACTCTCTGGTTCTGAACCCACAGAAATCCAAGTTTATGGTTTTGGGAAGCAGGCAAATGATCAGCGCCATTCTGTCAGCCAAGCCAGAAGTTGTTATTAGAGGGAAAAAAATAGATAGGGTAGATATAGCCTGCAATCTTGGATTAACCATGGATCCAGAACTACGATTTGAGAAGCATATCAGTAACTCAATGAGGAATTGTTTTTACAGATTGAAACTCCTATATTCAATTAGAGACTACCTGAGTGTTGATCTACGTAAACAACTTGTGGATAGCCTAATATTATCAAGGCTTATTTATTGTGATACTGTGTATGGCCCATGCCTGTTAGCAAGAACAGAGAAGTTGATACAACGCATACAAAATGCATGTACAAGGTTCTGTGTCAATATACCTCGTAGAAGTCATGTTACTCCCTTTATAAATAAACTTAATATATTGAAAATGGCTGCTAGGAGAAAGTTACATATGGCTGGGTTACTATTTGGAGTAGTCACTACACAAAAACCACACTATCTGTTTGAAAAGTTAAGTTGGAGACAGAGCAAATACGAACCACGCTTTTCTACCAATCCTCTTTGTGGATCAAAGCGGAACACCGCAGCATTCAGGGGAAGTTTCAGATACGCCGCCACGCGCTGTTGGAACAACATTCCTCCACCAGTAAGAGTCCTGAGAACAAGAAAGCACTTTTTGAATACCTTAAAGAAATATTTCATGCACATACAACAATCTGCATGATTAAAAACAAATATTAGTAATAATAGCTGCTCTTTTTGTACTAACCTCAAAGGTCATGGCCTACAGGCAATGGTTATGGTTTTCCAACAGTGTGAGTGGCCTGTCTGATTCTTCCCTATTTAATATTTTATATATTTTTGCATTCTTTGGATGTTGGGGGATCTTGCTTTTTCGTACATTGAAGGATCCTTGATCCATTCGAACCACTAAAAAAAAAAAAAAAAAATAAAGAAATAGTTGAGTTATATGAACACTATAAATATATTTATCTATTAATGTGTACTTCCATGCTTTGTTCATGGTATATTGTACTCCGTGAAAGATTATGGTTACATACTTACAATAAAATACGTCACAGGGGGGCGTCATTACGTCATTCAGTTCTGCCAAAGCCAGAAAGATAATATAAGTAACTATAATATTTTATTACCGTTATAAATTAATATACAATTTTTTTTTTTTTTTTTAAATTTATTAGTTTTTCTTTAGTGTTCGCGACTATACCAAAACATAATGTATGTAGAAGTTTACATGTAAGTTTAACATACTTTTACATAGTAAACCAGGCCAAAATTATCATGATGAGACGACTATTTCTTGACTATTTTTTGACACCAAATTCAAATTCAAAAACGTAAGCATTCCGCGGTAATCAGGTGAGGATTGTGGCGAGGAAGACTCACCACGTAATCCTCACAAAGACACCTTTAGATCTCTGGAATCCCTTATTGACTATTTTCAAGATTTGGCATAGCGTTACGACAATTTTTTGACTATTTTTTGGAACTAGTTATTTATTTATTAAAAATCACGTTACAAAACAGCATAACGCCAAAGCAATGTTACTAGGTACCACAAAATACAATTAGAAATACCAATGAAACAACAATTAAATTACCATTAAAATACCAATCGAAAATACAATCAAAAACACAATTAAAATACATTTAAGAGTACTATTAAAAATAGAATTCAAAATAAATAATACAATTCAAAATAAATTCAAAATTAAATTTAAAAAAATGCGATTAAAAATACAATTAAAATTGCTTCTCAACATTCTCAGTGCGCTTCAGTGCTACTCTTGTGAATTTCATCAGGCTGCAGTGAAATATATCCACCTCATTTGAGATAATATTATGAATAATTCTTTTCAACAAAGCTAGTTTATTTACCAGTTATCTTTTTGGCAGCCGATGAACCGTACCACAGAGCATATAACCGTCCATAGACACTCGCGCGCTCCATGGTTTGTCTATGACATTGACAAATGTTGTCGGAGCGTTAGCCGTCGGCCTATGGTTATTTTATATTTATTTACATTCACAAATATTTTTATTTCAATTATATGTTTCACTGTCATTTTTATTTTATTATTTATATAGTTTTTATGTATGTATTCCGTGAGTGTATCCGTGGCTTCACAGGCCCTATCAGAATACCAGCGCTGTGATATTTATTTTATAAATGTCGCAGCATATGCTGAGATAGGTGCTTTTTGGCCTCGCACAGGTCTTACCTATGTTTTTTCTTTATATTTTTTGATTATGTGGTTTTTTTATGTATTAATATTGTTTTGATGGTATATTGTAAAATAATTGTGTTTTTCTGTGCGAAGCACAAAATAAACTTTTTTCTTTCTTTCTTTCTTTCTAATATTTAACAATCTTATGGCGCGTGACAAGGGGGCAACCTTGTTCAGGTTAGTCCTAGACGGAGGCTCCTGCAGCGTTGGCGTGGGGCGACGCGCGCCCCCGCAGTCGGGCGGCGCGCGCAGTCCCAGCTCCGCTAGCAGGTTGGGGTGTTGAAGCCAGCCCCGCTGTACGGTTCACGTACAGGCAAATTTGCTTACGCCGCGACCTACTTTTCGCAACTTTATTTTATTTAAATTAATTATAATTTCAACGTTCAGTTGACGCATAGCCGCGGATAAGCATCCAACGTAACTTTAATGTAACTTACGAAAAAACCTTATAACTCTGAGCCATACATAAAATTGGTCCTTCGAGCCGGATATAACAGATGTGTAGTATTTTATTTTATTTTATTAATTTTAGGAAAGCTTACAGCTAATACATTTCAATATCTTGTAATAGTATGTAGAAGATGGCCAATTACAAGCTTCCACTGATAAATAATGTGAACTATATAAACAAATACACGAAAACAGCGACGCATGAATTACACAAATAATGCTGCATATACATCACATGCTCAAAAAAAAAAAAAAACAAAAAACATTAATAATAATTAAAAAATAAAAAAAAAATAAAAAAAATATACTAAGTAATATGTGAAATTTTGATGAACAATAAAGAATTAAGAATACAAAGAAATTGTTACACTTCGAAAAAGCAATTACTCAACCTTTTCTTCATTTCTTTAATACTACTAGTGAATAGGTCTAGGTCGACATCCTGACACACTATATTGAATGTACGACAAGCTCTAATGATGAACGAGTTCTGTCTGTAGTTGGAACTAACTTGAGGCACATGGAGAAGACGTGGCTTGCGAAGAAAAACACTTGGCACACGTAATCCGATCTTGCCCACCAGCTCAGGGACATCAGTAGATCCGTTCGCAAT